>JAXCLQ010071566.1:0-11805 GCA_035584115.1 Cedrela odorata
TGATCCACAAACAAGATACCATGAAGATCTCAAGTCTAAGGATCAGTCATACTATCGTAACTTAGAGAAATCCCATAAACATGTTCTCGTGTTAATAATCCTACGATCGGGAACATTTAAGAATAACGGGATCTCATAAATTAAATTTAAGTTAATTTCTCTAATTATCATTCTAAGGACTTTATATATAAGTAGTCAACATAGACAAAACTTATAAATAAATTGTTAATTTTATTAATCAATACAATAATGTACAATTATATTTTTGTCTCTATTGGATCTAGGGCATATAACCAATAGTATCTTTGTTTATAACAAAACTTTTGGTGCTTTCCTTCGTTCCTAGAAGGAGTTTTGTTCATTCAACAGAACTTCCAGGCTCAACACACTGATATTTTCGTATGCAGCGTTCCTAAATCTGGATCAACATGGCTTAAGGCGCTAACGTTTTCCATTGTCACTAGATGCCGTTATTGTATTAATTCAACAACTCCGTTGCTGTCTAAACTACCGCACCATTGTTTTCCAATGTTAGAGCTAAGTTTCTTCAGGAATCGGATAAGGGGGTCCGACCTCCCACTCTTTGCCACGCACATTCCTTATCCTCACTTGCCAGAATCTATAACACAATCGCCTTGTAAAATTGTGTACATTTGCAGAGATCCAAAGGATGCATTTGTTTCTCAGTGGCACTTCGAACCCAAGCAACAGCCCGAAAATCAGGAGCCGATTTCTTTAGAGGAAGCCTTTGAGTTGTTTTGTAGAGGGGTTTCAAATTATGGACCCTACTGGGATCATGTTTTAGGGTTCTGGAAAGCATGCTTGCAATTTCCTGAAAAGGTTCTGTCCTTAAAATATGAAGATTTGCCAAGTGATACTGTATTTTACGTGGAACGATTGGCAGAGTTTGTGGGTTACCCTTTTTTCCATAGAGGAAGAAAGGGATGGGATTGTGCAAAAAATAATTGATTTCTGTAGTTTTGAGAATTTGAGCAATTTGGAGGTTAAGAAAACTGGAAAAAAAAATATCCTACCTAACACTAGCACGACGGTTGAAAATAATATTTTCTTTCGAAGGGGGAAGATTGGAGATTGGAAAAATCATTTGACAGTGGAGATGGCAGATCCTCTGGACAAGATAACAGAAGAGAAGCTTAGTGGATCCAATTTGGTATTGTCTGTCTCCAAATAAGCGGTGAAGTTGTAATTGCTGTAATTTATAAAATAATTTACTTTGTATTGTATTAAAAATAAAATATATGTATGGTATTAAAAATAAAATATATAACTGAAATAAATAACAGTTTACTATTTAATAAATTGTATTGTTGAAGTTTAAAATTAGGGTATCTTGGTTTCACCACTCTTTAATTGAAAAATTGTATAATTAGATGTAATTATATAGTTTTAGCTTGATTATCAAATTGCGTAATTATATAGTTAATTGTGTAATTAGACGTTTCAATTACACAGTTCAATTCTTAGAGAGTGAGAATTAGTATAATTACACAATTTTATTTTTTTACTTTTTATAATTACAAAAAATGTATTTTCTTATGTTTTCAACTCTCCTTAAAACATTTTTATATTATCTTTTATTTTTATCTTATTATACCGTCTTTCACCTACCCTCCAAAACTGTTTCACATTAACAATGATCCAGGTATGCTCATACAAAATTTCTTTTTTTTTTTTGTTAACGTCTTTGTATAGTGTATATTGTTATGCCTTTGTGTTATATATGTATATATCTTTTTTTTTTTTTTTATATATTTCTTTGTTTAATTCTCTTAACTATATATGCATATATATTTTTTTTGTTAACGCCTCTGTCATGAATTTTATTTGATAATTTTTTCTTGATTGATAAATTTTAATTGAGTTTATGATTAATGAATTTGAAAATATATAATATATTAATAATTAAAATTCATTTTCATACTATTTTTACATTTAAAATAGTTAATTTTATAATTAAATTGTACAATTACACATAGTTATAGCCAAACACGACTGTGTGTGTAATTACACAATTTGTCAATTACACAGTTGCAAACAAATAAATTTTTAGTGATTTATAAAATAATCTACTTACCGTATACAGCAATATATGAAAAAGTAAAATCAAAGTTTAAAAAGACAATAATTCAAAATTACATAATTGTAATATTCAATTTCCATAAATATTTTCTTTATTCATAAAAGATGGCGATTTGATTTACATCTTAATTTTTACCACACATGAATATGCCAATGAATTAAATACTAGACTCAAATTTATCGAGCCTTTCTCTCATTTCATAAGTCAAATGATTTTTCCAATCTCCAACCTTACCTAAGGGAAGAAGAAATTATCATTCAAAGCTGCTTTTTCATTTGGGCGATCCTTTCCTGACATATCCAAATGCTTCCCTGTCCCATCCCTGTTTTTGGAGTGACATTTTGGTTCATGGCCATCCTTATTTTGAAAAAAATATTTCCGTTCTCTATCTTCTCTATCTTTGACATTGTCTCCATTTATTAATATTAAATAAATAAATAAATATTATTAAAAATATATTAACAAAATAAAATAATAAATTATTTATTTTAATTTATTTACAAACAATAATAAATTAACATCGATAAATTATAACTTTGATTCTTTAAAAAATACCAAAAAATTAAATTAAATAAAATCTTTAAAGTTTTATTAAATTTTGTAGAAAAAATATTAAATCTTTTTATTAATTTTGTAGAAAAAAATGTTTTATTTGATAAGTAAAAAAATAAAATTTTAAAAATTATTTATTTATTTATTAATTTTGTATTAATAAATTAAAATATTTAACTCAATTATTATAATTGGTCATTTAATTTAATATCAACTAATTATTATATTTTTATTTTGATAATTTTTAGTTGATAAAAAATGAATCTAATTATATATATATATATATTAGTTTTATTTTTATTTTTAAATATATTATATCATTAAACTATTGGTCAAAAAAATCTAAAAGGGATCACATTGCTCATGATCAAGAAAAACTACAGTTCGAATTCGAGTTTCAACTGAAAATACTGCAAGTAATGAAGCTCTGAGTATACAACAAGAACGGAGAACAAAATTTGCAAGGATGCCTCGAGATTCTAAAATTGATGAAATAACGAGAAGAATATCATTAAACTGCCAAATATGGAGATTTGCAAAGCCAAATAATGCTTCTAACTGGGAAAATACTTGCGGTAAATTCATCGGCGAATATTCCACCGTAGAACCGATGTATATTAGCGTGATGGATCCGATTACGGTGGATCCTTTTTCTATTGTGTTAGCTTAGATTCCTGGTACTGTTCTTCCTGCCTGTGGCCAAAAGAAGAGCTGAAATATTGATCAATTCGCTGCTCTTGAAGTTGAAGTGCCAGAGAAACTTTTATATCAGCATATTTTGGCCGAATAAAGTAGAAGAGTAAACTTTTATTATGGTTCATTAAACAACCGGGCTGAGCAGAAAAAATGAAGAGGGTTGCGACCATACAATCTAATGGTTCTGCAGTGGGAGCTTGGGATTCCAAAAATGTTGAATATCTAATACAATGCACTGTCAACAAAGGTTGCACAATTTATGGTTTGGGAGCTGTGCAATAAACTGAGTGGAAAACAGAGAACTGCATGCATCTTTTGGCTGGTCGACAAATGACGATGAAACGACAAACAAAAAAGGAAAAAAAACGCGAACAGCCGATAGCCCAGCCACCGCCTGCAACTTCTTTTTACAAGTTTATTGGCGAATAACAATTACACCCTCAAGATAAATTACAGGTATATCCCTAATAAGAAGAAACTTATGTTTCAGGCCATAATTATTAAAAAGATAGCATTTTATTCCCTTTCGTCAAATTACAAGTACACCCCTGTTAAAGAAGTAAATTATAATATGAATTTTATGGGATTAAATATAGTATATTAGTCCTATGTGTGCCATCGGTGAGAAACATGCGCCTTTTAAAGGAATAAATTATGTTTGATGCTTTATATCATTAAAATATAATATTTTAGTCTTAGGGGAGATAATTACATGTAACCCTCAATAAAAATATAAATTATGATTTTGCCTTTACATTTGTTATTTTTAATAAATTTATATTGGATTTAGTTATTTTTTAAAGTCTAAATGAATGACACGTTCTTCACCAAAGACACCCATGGATGGGTTAATTTTCTAAAGATCAAGTTTTCACTCGAGGACGCTCATTGGGATTACAAAAATTATCTATGGGAGGGATAATTTTATGAAGGTCGAGTTTCCACTTGAGAATGCTTATCAAGATTATAAAATTACTCATGAGCGAGATAATTTTTTTAAGATCAGGTTTTCACCTGAGAACTCCCATAAGGATTATAAAAGTACCCATGGGTGGAATAATTGTTTGAGAACTTAAATTTTGACACTATTGGGAGATATTTTGTGCCCAAGAGCAGACTAGTTATGAGACGAAGACCCAGATCTTGGCACTCTTGGGAGATATTTTGTGCCCAAGAATAGACTAATTTTGAGGAGAAAACCTAGATCTTGGCACTCTTGGGAGAAACTGTGCCCAAGAACAAATCAGTTCTAAAAAGAATACTTAGATCTTAGCATTCTTGGGAGATATTATGCCCAAGAGCAGACTAGTTATGAGGAGAAGACTTAGATCTGTGCACTCTTGAAAGATATTTTCTACCCAAGATTAGGCCATTACTGAGAAGAAGACCTAGATTTATGTACTTTTGGGAGATTAACTGTACTCGAGAGCAACACCTTTTATGCCAATGAGACAAGAAGATTTATCTCATTAAAATAAATAAGGTACTACCAAATTATTCATTTTAAAATTCTTCATAGTTTATTAAATAATTTCGAGGGAAATTACTTAGTTAAAATTTCTTGATTATTATTGTGGACTTGATTGTTATTACATAATTTCAAGAGAAATTACAGTTAAGTTTCTTGATTAATTATGATTGTATTCTCAATCATCAATTAAGTATTTCTAAGGGGTATGACTTGATTAAATTTCTTATTTATTATTATTAAGTCATTCTCGACTGTTAATTTATTAATTTCAAGGAAAATTATTTATTTAGTATTCTTGGTTAAATAAGTAAATTTTGAGTCAATAAAAATGAATATTAAACATTCATGATAAACTGAGGACATCCATGAGAGAGGGAAAAGTACTTACAAATGAGTTTTTATTTTAGGAGACTAGATTTACAAATACCCGAGTACACCCTTAGGGCATGCGTAGTAATTCTTTGAAGAGCTAGAAAAAAAAAAAAAGCCTAATGGTCGCAAACTCTTTCATAAAATGTCGAAGAGATATTTCTTTCATAATATTTTCTGGTAAGGAAGAAAATTTGAAAACTTTTAATGGTTTCTAATACTATACTCAAAACTTGTTGATACTGAAAAGACAAACTCACCATATTAATAAGAATCACACTTCTAAAATTTCAAAAAATTATGAAACTATAAATAAATGGTCCAAATAAAAAAAAATAGACTCTCGACACTCTAAAGTAACTCTTTACATGGTTATTACGCTGCTGAAGTAATATCAAAATCACTCTTCAGAAAATACTTTTTTTTTCTTATTATTTTTATTAAATTATTTTTATTATTTATTTTTGATATTACGATAATACAAAGAAAACTCCAAATTGACTTTCCCCAAGTAGCCGACACCTTTAATCCACATTTTGCATGCATCAGACTCGAGGAGGCTCAGACAATTCGAAAACCCCATATTAACATATTTATTCCCCCCAAAAAAAAAAAAACTTATTGACATTAAAAGCGAAAAACGGTATCAACATTTACTTCATTTGGACCAAAGCTTATGTCAATGTCTTATCTCTTTATTATTATTATTATTATTATTATTATTATTATTATCATTTTAAAGCTGTAGTTAGCTGTCTGATCGTCTGGAAAGGTTTGCTACTCATTGATGTGGGCCTATGTTTCCTTCTAATATTAAAACTCTTGTAGCAAAAAAAAAAAAAAATGTTTAAGAATACATCGAAGGTAGGAAAACAATTCAGTAAAAACAAATACGCAGGTTTCAAACTAAATGTATATGTGTAGGAATTTTATAAGAATATTGAATGGATACTGGTCTCTCTCTTGTAGCCATATCAAAAATCAAGAAAAAATATGTGCTCAATAACTTCTACTTAGCAAACACTGTATTATTAAGTTAAATGGTCCTTTGACTTGTATCCTCATAATAAGTTAAATTAAGATCAAATGAATGTTTACTTGTAAACTTAAACTGCACTCAAATAACCATTTTGACACTTATATTTTGTTATTGAATCGACATTGTATTAAAATAATACCCTTAATGACCGACATTATGACAACAACAACCTTACATATGAATGCTAATTATATAATTTTTTTTTATCATGTTATCCTGAATTAAACCTAAATAGTCCTTAATCTTACAATTTATTGGTCCATGTATTGCTGAAAAATCTTACAATTGAGTTCTAAAAGTATAATGTAAGCTTATGGTAAATCTTATTAATTTTAATTTAAATAATACGAAATTTCAAAACACATATAAAATACTATAAAAAGGATACAATTATCATATTTTTTATTTTAAAATTAAAAATTTTAAGAGATTTATAAAATGCTAACTAAAGATTTTCCTAAAATATTATTGTGGAGAGAAATTTAGATTTCATTTGATATTGTTATAGTTTTATGTGTTTTGAAATTAAAAATTTAAAGTTTTACTTAAACATCAATTTTTAATGAAAATTATTTATTTTTGTAATAATATTTAACATCTAATAATTTTATATTCTATAATAATTGTAATTTTAAAATTAATTATTAGATACATTACATTTTTATGAATAATAGAAAATAATGTTCTTTTTTTCTCTTTTCAAGAAAGAAGTTCATGTTGATAAACGGTAAAGTTGGGAGCAATAATTCTAATAGGCATGAATGTCAAACGTAACCTTTTCTTCATCTGTATTCCATAAAAAATAGAGTATAAGATATAGAGATACAAGAAATTATTTTAAGAAGCTATTCTTCATCTATATAATATTTACGGCTACAATCATGTTTGACCCTTGAGTAAAGGGATTCCTAAATCTAAGATTTCTATAACTGGATAATTACAGGACTCACGCCAGCACTCCTCCTCAAGTTGGTGTGTAGATATCTCTTACACCAAACTTGTCAAGTGAATCATTGAAGTAACTGCCTTGGTAAGAATGTCAGCCAACTGATCTTCAAATTTAACGAAAGGGAATTGAATAATCTTCTCTTCCAAGCTCTGTTTGATGAAATGTCGGTCTACCTCCACGTGCTTGGTGCAGTCGTGTTGAATTGGGTTGTGAGAATGTCGATGGCAGCTTTGTTATCACATGATAAATTCATTGCAGAACTAGGAGGAAAACCGAACTCTATTAGCAAACTTCTAAGCCAAAGAAGCTCACACAATCTTTTCGCCATGCCTCAGAACTCAGCTTCAGTGCTGGACAACGCCACTACCTTCTGCTTTTTACTCATCCGAGTAACTAAGTTTCCTCCCACGAATGTAAAGTAACTTGAGGTAGACTTTCTATCCAAGATATCCCAGCTTAGTCCGCATCCGTGTACCATTCAATATTCAGATGGGCGTTCTTAGAGAACATTAATCCTTTTCCTAGTGATGACTTTAGATGCTGGAGAATTCGAATTACGGCACCCATATGGTCTTCACTCGGATTATGCATAAATTGGTTTACCACACTTATGGTCTTCCCCACTAGTATTTGATACCTTACCTTATCGGCTGGCACTTGGTCTAAATATTCTCCAAGCCTTTGGTTTTGTACAATCGGCGCATCCACAGGTTTACACTCTAATAATCCCACTCCCATCAATAAGTCTAGTACATATTTCCGTTGAGAGAGAAATATGCTCTTTTTTTACCTCGCCACCTCTATTCCTAGAAAATACTTAAGCCCTCCCAAGTTCTTCATTTCTTGTAGCCTTAAGATCTCTTCAACGTCATCCCCGGTAATTATCATATCATCTACATAGACTATTAATGTTGTCACCTTGCTTTGCGGTGTTTCAATAAGAGAGTTTGGTCAAAGTTACTTTGGCGATAGCCATACTTCCTCATAGCTAAACTAAATGGGCCAAACCATGGTCGTGGTGACTGTTTTAGCCCATACAATGCCCCTCTCCAATTTACAAAGAATTTTAGTCTTAACTAGTCCTGTAAATCCTAGGGGAATATGCATGTATACTTTTTCGTCAAGGTTGTCGTAAAGGAAAGCATTTTTTACATCGAGTTGATATGAATTTTATGGGATTAAATATAGTATATTAGTCCTATGTGTGCCATTGGTGACAAACATGCGCCTTTTAAAGGAATAAATTATGTTTGATGCTTTATATCATTAAAATATAATTTTTTAGTCTTAGGGGAGATAATTACATGTACGCCCTCAATAAAAATATAAATTATAATTTTGCCTTCACATTTGTTATTTTTAACAAATTTATATTGGGTTCAGTTATTCTTTAAAGTGTAAATGGATGACACGTTCTTCACTAAAGGCACCCATAGATGGGATAATTTTCTAAAGATCAAGTTTTCACTGGAGGACGCTCATTGGGATTACAAAAATTACTCCTGGGAGGGATAATTTTATGAAGGTCGAGTTTTCACTTGAGAATGCCTATGAGGATTATAAAATTACTCATGAGCGAGATAATTTTTTTAAGATCAGGTTTTCACCTGGGAACTCTCATAAGGATTATAAAAGTATCCATGGGTGGGATAATTGTTTGAGAACTTAAATCTTGACACTATTTGGAGATATTTTGTGCCCAAGAGCAGACTAGTTATGAGACGAAGACCGAGATCTCGGCACTCTTGGGAGATATTTTGTGCCCAAGAATAGACTAATTTTGAGGAGAAAACCCAATTCTTCCTTTCAGGGGGAGAAACTGTGCCCAAGAACAAATCAATTCTAAAAAGAATACTTAGATCTTGGCATTCTTGGGAGATATTATGCCCAAGAGCAGACTAGTTCTAAGGAGAAGACTTAGATTTGTGCACTCTTGAGAGATTTTCTACCCAAGATTAGACCATTAATGAGAAGAAGACCTAGATTTATGTACTTTTGGGAGATTTACTATACTCGAGAGTAGCACCTTTTATGCCAATGAGACAAGAAGATTTATCTTATTAAAATAAAAAAAAGTATTACTAAATTATTCATTTTAAAATTCTTCATAGTTTATTAAATAATTTCGAGAGAAATTACTTAGTTAAAATTTCTTGATTATTATTGTGGACTTGGTTGATCACAGTTAAGTTTCTTGATTAATTATTATTGCTTTTGTCCACCTCCACAAGAATCAATGTACCAAACTGGACCCATGTGCTGTTCGGTGCTTATTTTTGGGATATGGTTTACATAAAAAAAAGGTTTTCGGTGCTATGACCCCACTACCAACCGAACCTATATTACCATGGATGTTACGTTTCTTGAGTCCGAGAATTTTTATCGTTCACCGGTACCCAATTCTTCCTTTCAGGGGGAGACTTAAGTAGAATATTCGAATTGGTTGATGGCCCTCGTGGGTGAGCATGGAACTGGAAATAGAGAGGTTGAACCGCATGAGGTACCAGTAAAGATTGAATATGTCAAATTGCGAATTGAAGAACCTAGAGATGAAGAAGCCGACAATGAAGAACCAGAAAATACTGAGTACTCTCAGTCCCCTCACTCTTCAGTACCCGAAGACCCTCATCCTCCTGAGAATGTCCTTGAGGTAAGTACTCATACTACACTTTTGCATACTAATATCTCGGATTCTTCTATTGGTTATGTGTTGCCTTTTAGACACAATTATGGGAAACCACCAAACAGATACAGCCCAGATGAAGAAGAAAGAAAGTTCAAGTACCCAATTGCAAATTATGTATCTACTCAAGGTCTGTCCAAGCCGCTCAAGACTTTCACTCAAACATTATCTTCTTGCCATATGCCCAGTAGTGTTAAGGAGGCGTTATCTGATCCAGAGTGGCGCAAGCGATGCAAGAAGAACTAGAAGCCTTAAAGAAAAATAATACATGGAAGTTGGTCCCATTATCGGAAAGAAAAAAATTAGTGGGATGCAAATGGATGTTCTTTATAAAATACAAGGCGAGACTTGTGGCAAAGGGTTTTACCCAAATGTATGGAATAAACTACTCAGAAAGCTTCTCACCAGTAGCTAAACTAAATACCGTTAGAGTCTTACTATCTCTTGCGGCAAATCTAGACTGGCCACTGCATCAACTCGACGTGAAGAATGCTTTCCTTCACGACAACCTTAACGAAGAAGTATACATGGATATTTCGCTAGGATCTACAGGGTCGGTTGAGACTAAAATTCTTTGTAAATTGGAGAAGGGCATTGTATGGGCTAAAAGAGTCACCACGAGCATAGATTGGCCGATTTAGTTCAGCTATGAGGAAGTATGGCTATCGCCAAAGTAACTATGACCAAACTCTCCTATTGAAACACCACAAAGCAAGGTGACAACATTAATAGTCTATGTAGATGATATGATAATTATTGGGGATGACGTTGAAGAGATCTTAAGGCTACAACAAATGAAGAACTTGGGAGGGCTTAAGTATTTTCTAGGAATAGAGGTGGCGAGGTTAAAAAAGAACATGTTTCTCTCTTGACGGAAATATATTCTAGACTTATTGATGAGAGTGGGATTACTAGAGTGTAAACCTGTGGATACGCCGATTGTGCAGAACCATAGGCTTGGAGAATATTCAGACCAGGTGCCAGCCGATAAGGTAAGGTATCAAAGACTAGTGGGAAAGACCGTAAGATTGGTAAGCCAATTTATGTATAATCCGAGTGAAGACCATATGGGTGCCGTAATTTGAATTCTCTGGTATCTAAAGTCATCACCAGGAAAAGGATTAATGATCTCTAAGAATGCCCATCTAAATATTGAATGGTACACGGATGCGGACTAGGCTGGGATATCTTGGATAGAAAGTCTACCTCAGGTTACTTTACATTTGTTGGAGGAAACTTAGTTACACGGAGGAGTAAAAAGCAGAAGGTAGTGGCATTGTCCAGTGCTGAACTAAAAGAGGTCGATTTTCCTCCTAGTTCTGCAATGAATTTATTCTGTGATAACAAAGCTGCCATCGACATATCTCACAACCCAATTCAACACGACCGCTCCAAGCACGTGGAGGTAGACCGACATTTCATCAAACAGAACTTGGAAGAGAAGATTATTCAGTTCGCTTTCGTTAAATTTGAAGATCAGTTGGCTGACATTCTTACCAAGGCAGTAACTTCAATGACTCACTTGACAATTTGGGTGTTAGAGATATCTACACACCAACTTGAGGAGGAGTGTTGGCGTGAGTCCCGCAATTAACTAGTTATAGAAATTTTAGATTTAGGAATCCCTTTACTTAAGGGTCAAACATGATTGTAGCCATAAATATTATATAGACAAAGAATAGCTTCCTAAAATAATTTATTGTATCTCTATATCTTATACTCTGTTTTTTATGGAATACAGATGAAGAAAAGGTTACGTTTGATATTCATGCCTACTAGAATTATTGCTCCCAACTTTACCATTTATCAACATGACCTTCTTCCTTGAAAAGAGAAAAAAAAGGAACATTATTTTCTATTATTCATAAAAAAATGTAATGTATCTAATAATTAATTTTAAAATTACAATTATTATAGAATATAAAATTATTAGATGTTAAATATT
>JAXCLQ010071567.1:0-60649 GCA_035584115.1 Cedrela odorata
TAATAATAATAATAATAATAATAATAATAATAATAATAATAATAATAATTATTATTATTATTATTATTATTATTAATATCTTTGCTATTTCTCTGAATTTTCAGCAAATATATCAAATGACCAACACGTTGAAAACTTTAAGCGGATATCAAAGCAATTCCCAAATTCATTTACAAATCAGTTATGTCTCGCCACAACAAATAACAACCAAGACAATGTTAGCTTAAGAGTAAACCGCAAATGGAATTAACCCATAACATTAAGCTGATATGAGAAATATGAAGTATTTTGGTACAAAATGAGTGAATTAGAGAAACTAGAACCTGGAGCTGAAGAGTTCTTGGCCCAGAAACTGTCCCACCAATCGGACTTGCTGGATTTGGGCTCTTTTGGAACTACACTCGCGCTTTTGCTCCTCTTCTGCCTCTTGTAAACTTTTTTGGTTTTCTTGGATTTCGATCTCTTGGGAGGAGCCATGTAATTGAAGATGAATATTTTACTGTTTGGTTACTGGGAAATATTACTGCTGATGCGTAATCAATGTGTTATTTTATTTTATTTTATTTTATATATATTTTTTAAAACTACCATATTTTATAATCTCCTACTTATTTATGCCCTAAAAAAATAATTTTAATTAAAAAATTAATTTTAAAATTAAATTATTTCTCTATATGATATTTGATTCAAAATATTTATTAAACATCGAAAATTTTTACGTTTGATTAAACTATCTATTAAATACTGAGAATCTTGATATTTGACTAAAATTTTTATTAAATCAAAAATTTTGATATTTAACAAAAATATTCAACTAAACATCGAAAATTTTATATTATAATATAAAATTTTTAAAATTTATTCATATCGATATTATCAATTATACAATTAAAAATAATTATTATATTCGTATTATATTTTAAAACAAAAAAATTGATAATATGTTTTGTTATAATGTGTGCAAGAATGAACCAAGTATTTTACAATTTTGTTATATAATTTAAATATTTATACAATTGAGAATATATTTATATTAATACTACTTGTTTCTAGTAAATTAAAAATTTATTGAAGAAAACACAGCAAATAGGAATATTGTAAAATGTTTCATATATAAATAACTTGTTAATTTGTCAGAAACAAATAATAATAATATAATTATTTAATTATTCAAATTTTGTAACAAAATCATAATATGATTCATTTATTTGTGTTCAGATTGAAAAAATATATGATAAATTTTTCTTTTTAAAATGTAATGTCAATGTAAAAATATTTTCAATTACATGGTTGATAATATTAATATGAAAAAAAAATTCTCAAAATTTTATATTATAATATAAAATTCTTAATATTTAATAAATATTTTTACCCAAATGTCGATAATTTAAATGTTTGATGAAAAATATTTATTAAATGTTGAGAATATCAATGTTTGATTAAGTTCTTTTTTGCTAAATGTCAATCTCAGCATAAATGAACGAATTATATTAAAATTTTGTTACGTAATTTAAATAATTAAACAATTGATAATATAATTATATTATTGTTATTTATTTTTTATGTTTCAAGAATCTTGACGTTTAATAGAAATATTTTTATTAAACATCAAAATTTTTGACGTTTGATTGATATTCTTAACCAAACATCTAGATTATTGACATTTGATTGATGTCAAAAATTATAAATAAGGACATTTTAGTCAAAATTTAATTTATTTTTGATTAAAATTAAATTTTATTTTTAGTCTGATTATAAACAAGTATAAGCTTGTTAAACGTGTTATTTTGTTAAAAAAAAAGAAAAATACCCTAATCAACGGGCATCGGCAAGTTGGAAGCCAATTTTAATTAAATACATTGAAACGTCAACGTATATGGTCTCACCTGCCAGGGTCATCGGCTTCTCACCTTCTTGAGCATAGTAGATAGCTTATAATCTTGTGCAATTTATGTATATTTCTGGAGATGATTTAAATGAATACAAGTTTCCAAAATCCTCCTTCAATTATTGTATTTATTGTTAAAAGAATTTATTAATTGTTATTGATACAACAATTCTCAGTTATTAATTCTCAATAAGAATCCCAAAATGCTTTAATTCCATTTCATGAACTTTATTACAATTGCTGGAAAGGAATAAAAAGATTTCTGCAGCTTTAATTATAATTATAGCATCAACCTCAATTTGGCTCATAATTGGCATTGCCATTGTTAATTTTGATGCTCATACTTAAATTCTGCTGCATCCTTTTAATTGGTAAATACACATTGCAATACATTCATTTATAGTAGTTACACATTGTTCCAGGGCTCGGATTCTTCTTTCACAGGATTTGGTTTGCATGTATGAAGCATGAAATTGCATGCTTCAACAGCTTCTCCTACTGTCAGATATATCCATTCCTGCCCTATATTTTCAATGAACTTGGACTTGTCAAGCTTCTTCGTCACCTCAGCTCCAGGATTTGCCAACACAAGCTGATCAGATCATGGCAAGTTAGACATAAAATTAGATTAAATCTCTTTCAATTCACATAGCTGATCAATTTGTCAAAGAAAAAAAAATGTACTTTGAGCGCCCTTCTATCAAGAATTTTCTTCACTTCCTCCAGCATGCTTATCCCACTAGTGTCAATGTTACCAACAGCTGTGACACAGACACACAGGTCACGGAAGTCAGAATTTTCATAATTTTCGCGAAGCGAATGCAAGAATTTGGTAAGGAGATCTCTAAATTGATCGCTTACCGCTCATATGCAGTATGACATACTGTAAGTTGGACTCTCCAGAAGATTTCAGCCTGTCTTCTTCTTCATCAATCCATCTTGCTATCCTATTGAGAACAAGAGAGCACTAGTTGCAAACATCAGAAAATGCAGGCAGATATATATGCAAAGTAACATATAAATTCTCACGTTAATATTATTAGGAATGAAGTACTTTAGTAATACCTTTCTCTCAAGTAGCTTGCATTGGCAAAGTAAATAGGAGCATCAATCTCAAGTATGAGAACTCCAGGAACATTGTTTGCATGTGGGTATTGTTCAACATTTCTGTATATCTTTGAATTTGGAATGTTACCAAGAACTACAGTCCTTGGTCTTGCCACAAATAAAAGTACTCTCAGTATTGAAATTGAAATCTGCAATTTTACACAAACAAATTAGTGTTAGTTGTCAAAATTAACTAAATGAAAGGAACTTCAGATGTTTATAGCAGAGCAGAGCAGAGAGAACACACACACACACACACACACACACATATATATATATACCGCAATGACTAAGCCAATCTCGATGTTGCCAAAAACCACACCAACGTATGCACCCATGCATACTATGAAATCAAATTTATCAACTTTAAAGAGATGAATCGCTGCTTCGTAGTCGATAAGGCCAAGCATTGCAGCCATTATAATTGCAGACAACACCACAAGAGGAGTGTAATGAAACAATGGAGTTAGAAACAGTAATGTTATCATCACTGCCATTGACATTACAATGTTTGACACTGCAGTCTTGCATCCTGCGTTAAAGTTCACAGCTGACCTCGAAAATGGCCCTGAAATTTCACGTTTATAGTTTAAATTATTAGCCAATTAAAACAAAGATACGAGTTTATATATATATATATATATATATATTTTAATAATTTGTTTTAAATTTACACCTGTTGTGAGATAGCAGGAAGTGCAAGAACCAACTATGTTCATCATCCCGAAAGCTATCATTTCTTTGTTCCCATCGATGTGGTAATTCTTGAACATGGCAAAGCTTCTCCCTACAGCTATTCCTTCCTGCACATTCAGATAGAACAATCAGATAACGTTATTAATTGGCTTAATGAATAAATTACTGATTACTAAATTCAAATACTTTTATTCTGTGTCATATTTGACCCTTAGTTATCTGATTATCGAATCAAATCTGCATTTAATATTTTCTAATGGATAACGGTGTTTACAGCCATAGCGATGACGCCAGTGATGATGCCTGTTTTGATAGCTGTAGTGAGATAAGGCGACACAAACACCAGATCCGTTACAGACGGTGGATTCAATCCCTTCTTCAAGTGCCCTATCTGCATAAATTAAAACAGCATGCACCTTATCACAACTCTTCGTATTCATCATGCATTCACATACAAACAATTGGTCAAATTATGACAGACATTAAAAAAACGATCCACAATCGGAGCTGTCCAATCAATTCCATCAGAATTGGGTGCAACCAAACCAATCTCTGCCCAATACGCACCACCAGATATGATGGGGCCCAACCAACTTGCATTACAATTCTATCATTGGTGAAGGCCCACTAGCTTTAGTGAAGAAAGAAAAAAAAGAAAAAAAACTAAAACAGAACTGGACCAAGACTAGCAACAAAAGGCCGTATCAATTGGTAGATGGACATAATAGGCTTGGTCTTAATAATTCGGGGATAGGTGGTCCAAACCTGCTGGCAGCTCCTGATTGGACTTTTTATATCAGTTACGTCACGGTTGATTAACGTTAGAATACAGACAAAGAGCATTTTATTTTCTAGAGGAAAGTGAAACATAGAGAGAGAGATTATGGGAGAGTGCTGCTCCGCTCACCACTTGAACACCGTGTCGTTCAGCATGTGTTAGATAAACGAGAAGGCTTCCCAGAACAACTGACGTTAGCGGCGCCATTGCTGATATCCAGAAGATCTTGGGTTTTCTCTTGCTCTGCATGTAAATATTGTTAATGAATTTGTTTATTAAAAAGGCTTAGAAAGTAAAGAAAAAGTATAGACTTGATCATTTACTTACGAAGTATTTTGTAACGAGGAGGAAGAAGAGGAAACAGCAGCCCAATACGCCACTTTCCCATCTCCACTGCAATAAACACAATAAGTGTCAGATTAGATTAACCTAAAAACAAAGCGGATTAAAGTGTTATAATATGATAATTTGATAAGCTGTCTCCACTGCAATAAACACACTGAAATATCATTTATATTTTTTACATGTAATGTTTAGATATGGAAGCTTTGAAAATGACAATTTTTAGAGAGCGTCACTGCATTATTATTATACTAATGTGGAATGATAATCACTCCATAATTTTTTTTTTCTGGAATTGTCTCTTTACATCATGGTAACGAGCTGGTAGAATTGTCCCAAGACTCTCATTCTTTTATGCAATGGAATACCCGTGAAGAATAAGAATAATGATTGAATATATCACATGTAATATTACTTTAATCTGAAATATATAATAAGTTATATTTACAGGAAGAGATACGTACCTCATTTGTTTGTGTGAAAACAGAACGCATGACAGACACAATATCGGTGGCATGAGTGAAGCGCTCAAGCCCAAGTATTCCTTTCAGCTGTTGCAGACATACCACTGTCGCTGCTCCTCCCATGAAACCTACTATCGTTGCATGTGATAGAAAATCGATGATAAACCCTAGCCTGCAACAGTTCCAGTTTAATTAACACAAGTATATATTATAATCATTTAATTATCAGAATATATCTCATATGAGATCGATCCCAAGTTCAGTGTTCAAATTTTAGCTATCTTTAATTATATTTATCCTTATTTCACAGTTTTCCGAGTAATGAAAATTATGGATCAATCACAGCCTGTAGATTCGCATTATTATTATTTTTTATTTCCGTATAAAACAACCACTGCATGTTCGAAGCCAAACAGCAAAAGACAAGAGCTACAGCAGAGAGAGAGATAGAACAAATACAAAATGTTTCACTTAACCCTTTTTAGAGCCTATTTAATTAAATTGACAAGTCTTTATTTCATTCTTTTAACTCAAATAGGGAAAAAAAAAATAAATTCAAACTTAACATCAAAGACCTTATAGGAAAGAGAGAGAACCTCTTGTAAGTACTAACCTTAAGAATCCCAATGAAATTTGAAAAACTCCAGCAAAGAATGTTGCTGTGAAAGCAAGGTGAAGATAAAGCTTAGGATTCTCGTTAGAGTTAACTTCATTCCCTATCATAGAAGCTATCAGAAGTGAGGCAACAGCCACTGTTCCCACAGCCAAATCCTTTGAACTCCCCATCATCGCGTAAATCAATGGCGGAACAAAGCTTGAATCTGCACAAACCAAACAAAAACCAGAACCTCATTAATAATAAGCCACTCATAGTTAACTTATTAGTTATTAAGTATTCTCTGATTTCTATCTCTTACGTACATAAGCCAAGAATTGGTGGCAAGTTAGCCAGTTTCGCGTAACTTATCCCCTGAGGGATTGCAAGGCTAGCAATAGTGATTCCAGCTATAACGTCAGCTTTCAAGAACTGAAAACTGTAACGAGGAGCCCATTCAAAAATGGGAAAGAAATACTGAAGGCCAAACATGAATTTCTTAGAGGCTGGCTGATTCTTGAACTGCCTAAGTGGATCATCAGGAAAGAACATCTCCTTAAGATTATACCTCAGCGACTTGAAAAATGGTTGCGGTGGCGGAACCTCAACACGGTGTGCACACTCCACATATTCCTTAGATGGGCATACATAGTCTGCGTTACCCATGTTAAAACACTGCTAAGTGAGAGCAAAATCTACACGAGCAAGGCTGCGTTTTTATGAGAGAAACGATTCAGGCTTAGCTAAATGTAGTGATATGAACTGTGCTATAGGAGTGGCTGTGCTGAGTTTGGAGGCGGAAATGATAGCGAGAGAAAGAGAGAGAAATGGAGTTGCAGTGAGTGAAGGAGTGGGATCAGAATGGCTGGCTTTATAGAGGGAGATGGTGAAGGGATCTTTCAAGTTTCAGTGCGTTCATGGACCCACATAATAAAATTGAATTAATGTAATTAAAAGAAGATACATTTTGTTAGGGTTTCCAAACTTTTATCTCTTAGCTTTAGCTAGCTGCCCACCTCGTGCATTCTCTTCTTCTCCCCTAACAACTAAAAAAAGAAGCAAATTCCTGGAAGCTCACGTATACTTTTCTATTAAACGACAGCTTACCTCCCAATCCCAGCCATGTGGCATCAATGTGACACTTGGTGCTCTCTTATTGGGTGTATAATTAGTAATTGACCGTGAGCTTGACACGTTAAAGGTGATGGTTGGTTTGATGAAAAATCCGTTGACAGTTAATTTCTGGTAGAGGAATTACTCTGTTTTAGGGTTAGATTTATTTATACGTGTAATTAATGGCAGAGGAAGATCATAAAATATGCAATAAAAAAAATGTTTTTGACCCTATTATATGTTGAGATATTTAGTTTGAACACACCTAACAATGCCTAAACAAGTATTCGGTCAACGGTCAGTTAAAAGAATGCTTAAAGAAGCGAATGAGAATTTAGAGCAACGAGAGATGAACAAACTTTTCCCTATTCATTGTGCTCTCTATTGAAGATGAGCATATATATATATATATATATATTGCTGAGAAAGGCTGCTTTTCCTTTTATATACAAAGCAAATATGTAGCTAAAGGTTAAAAAACATAAATAACATAAAAGGTACAAGTGTGATAAATTTAGAATTGCTGATGTATGACCTGATTCTAAATAATAGAAAAGAGCATCTTCGTATTTGATCATGGCCATATTTGTTGCTCAAATCTTGTTTCCTCTAGCTCATCCTCCAACTTGCATGATGCCTTGACAGTTACTGCTGATATAGCCATTGACGAATCCACTTCACCTTCTATGTCTTTCACCATGTCAGCATTCTGTGGATCAATTCCAACATCCCCTCTCAAACTCATCATTTTGGAAAGAACTTTGAGTTTATTTCGAAATTGAGCAAATTTTGGAAATGCAAGAGCTTTAGTTAGAGTGTCTGTAACTTGATCTTCAGTTGGTATATGTCTAATTTCCAATTCTCCAACAGCCACTTTGTCTCCAACAAAATGCAAATCGATTTCTATATGCTTTGTCTTTGCGTGGAAGATAGGATTTGTTGCAATGGCTGGCTACAGCGCTCATGCTGTTACTCCAGACTATTGGTGCATTGTTGAGATGAATTTACAGCTCATTCAGGACTAATTTTATCTAGGTTAGCTCTGCATAAGTGTGCGCCAATGCCGTGTACTCAGATTCAGCACTGGACCTAACCACCACATGCTGCTTCTTGGAGCTCCAGGACACCAGGTTGTTTCCAAAATAAATGCAATAACCACTCATAGATTTTTTATTGTCAGGATCACATCCCTAGTCTGCATCACAGAATCTAACTAAGTCCAGGTTTGTGTTCTTGTTAAATTCAAGTCTATAGTTGGATGTTCCTTTGATGTACCTCAATATTCTTTTACATGCTACCCAATATGACACCTTTGGATTGACCACATATTGACTTAGTTTATTTACTGCAAAGTAGAGATTAGTCCTTGTTAGTGTGACATATTGAAGACACCTTATAATGTTTCTATAGAATGTTTGATCAGGCAATAGAAACCCTTCATCCTTTGTCAATTTGGTTCCTACGCTGAGAAGAGTATCTACCACTTAGCATGATTCCAGTTTAGCTTTCCTGAGCAGGTCCCTGGCATACTTAGTTTGTGAAATAAAGATTGATTCTTTAGTTCTTAATACTTCTATTCCTAGAAAGAAATGCAAGTCCCCCAAATCCTTTAATGCAAAATTTTGATTAAGCTTCATAATCACCTTTTTAATCAACTGTTTGTTACTTCCTGTTACCACTATGTGATTTACATAGATGAGCAAAATGGTGAGTTCAGTCTTTCCTTCTTGAAGAACAATGAAGTATCTGATTTCAAGTAGGTGAAATTCTAGTCAATTAAAGCTTTTCTTAGTTTCTCAAACTATGCTCTAAGTGTTTGTTTCAATCTATATAAAGCTTTGTTGAGTTTGCATATATGTCTATGCTTTGTAGAGTCTTCTAGCCTTTGAGGTTGCACCATGTAGACTGTTTCAATAAGCTCCCCATTTAGGAAAGCATTATTAACATCCATTTGTCTCAGTTCCCAATTGTAACATACTGCCAAACTTAAAATGATCCTTATAGTTGAAGCCTTGATTATTGGACTATAGGTTTCATTGAAATCAATTCTAGCTATTTGATAAAACCCTTTGCCACAAGTCTGGCCTTCAATCTCAACATACTTCCATCAGCCTTCTCCTTCACCTTATATACCTATTTGTTGCCCACAAGTTTGAATTCTAGTTTATATAGAATAAGAGTTCATGTTTTGTTTTTCATCAACGCATTATACTTTTCCAACATAGCTCTCTTTCCGTCAAGATCATTTAGGGCTGTTGCTGTATTTTCAAGTATGGTGATATATTTTTGAGCAAGGTAAGTTTTTTGTTTGAAGATTCCTGACTTTCCTCTAATGATCATGGGATGTGAAGGCATTTTTTGTTTAGGCATAGTGTTTGTCGGCAAGGTTTCTTATGTTTGATTTTCTAGTGACAGTTCTTGTGTTTGGTTGTTTGTTGTGTTTGGGAAGACTTCAATTGGTTCTAGGATCAGGTCATGTTGTGAATGTGATAATGTGTGTTGTGTACTTGTAGAATTAGCACGAGAAGAGGAGTGAATACCTGCTGCTGTTTCATGAGTGAGGTTGAATGCTTCTCCACAAGTTGTTGCTTTTAACTGTTTATAGGGTGTTAGGAAGAATTGTTTTATTAATGTGGTATTTTCTGTGTTGGCTTTGGGTTTTTTACCTATGTAGTTCAGATCATTTTTAAATGAAAAATAGCTTTCATTGAACCTCACATCTTTGGTTATTTATATTCTGCCAATATGGTGCATGCAAAGGTAACCTTTATGGAATGCATTTATACCTAGTAGCACACATTTATATGTATGAAAATCTAATTTATGTCTGTTGTAAGGTTTTAAGAAAGGGTAACACTTACAGCCAAAGGTTTTTATTATGGTGATGTCTGATTTTTTATTGTATAGCCTTTCAAATAGACTTTGATTTTGTAGATTTTCTGAGGTCAATCTATTGATCAAATGTACAGCTGTGCTAAAGGATTCGCATTAGTATTTCAGTGGCATATCAGCTTGTGCAAGCAGTGCTAACCCTACCTCTGTTATATGTCTGTGTTTTCTTTCTGATTTTCCATTTTAGTTGTGTGTATATGGACATGAGTACCTCAGTTGGATAACTTGTTGTTTCAGGTAAGGTTCAAAAGGTATGTATTCCCCACCCATATCACATTGAAACATCTTGATAGTTTTATCTAAAAACTTCTCTATTTGTGTTTTAAATGTGACAAAGGTGGAGAATGCTTCTGATTTTCTTGCCAAAGGGTATATTTAGGTAAAGCTTGTATGGTCATCAATGAAAAGAATGTAATATTTAAAATCCTGACTTGAGGTTAAAGGAGCAGGCCTCCAAAGATTTGATTGGATGAGTTCTAGTGCTGTTTTAGTTTTAATTTCAGAACTTTTGTAGTTAGTCTTATGTGTTTTACCAAGCTGGCATGCATTGCAAAATTCTTGATTGATTTTTTCATTGATTCCAGTGACATTACAAGTTGACAATGTGTTTCTATGCCAGGTATTAACATCATTTTCAGCACTCAGTTTTTCATCACTTGAAAAAAGGATTGTTTGACAAACTCAAAAGAACTGACAGCACTGACTCAAGTTTCTTGATTTCAACTCTTCCTAGACTCGGTCCTAAAAATTTATTTGATGTAGACCCTTGTGTAAGGTGTGAAGACAGTAGCTTGTAGAGACCATTATCAGCTACTCCTTGCAGCAGAGTTATCTCAGTTCTTTGTCTTTAACATTACATGCATTTCCTCAAAATACAACAACTACATTATTATCTTGTATGAGTTTTGAAATGCTAATTAAATTTCTGGTGATTCCTGGAATGTATAGCATATGTTTTAGGTGCAAGTGCTTGGTTGTGTGAAAAATGCGGTGTCCAATGTGTGAGATTCTGAGTTTATCACCATTACCTATAGCCAGTTGCTTGGGTCCTTTGTACTCAGTTGCGATGCTCAAGTTGTTTAAGTTATTGGTCCGGTGATTGGTGGCTCCACTATCATGATACCAAGAAGGATCTGCAAGATTTTCTGGTACAGCAATGAAAGCACTTTTCTGTTCAGGTTTTGCACTTGCTTGTGGTGAATACTCTTTGTTGAACCTGTGCCAGCAACTTGTTGCTACATGTCCAATCTTGTTGCAGATCTGACATGTTAGTTTGTTGGCCTTGTTACCTCCCTTGCCTTTTCCTTTACCTTGAAACCCCTAAAGATTTGTGTTATACTGCCTGTTAGGGTGTGAACTTTGTTGGCTTTGGAATGCAACTCTGTTATTAGCATTCCAGCTTCTCTTCTGAAAATTGCTAGTTTGAGCATAGTTTGCTGAGAAGATTGGGTGTTGATTTGATCCAGTTTGTGAGAGGTTTCTCTTAATTCTGTTTTCGAAGCTTAAACAAATGGCATAAACATCTTGAAGAAATAACTTTTCTGCTCTTAAAGTTATGTTGACCACCACTGAATCATATTCAGAACCGAGGCTTTCCATGAGAAACAAGATGAATTCATCATCTGAGACCATATTTCAGCAGCTCTTAATTTGTTCACCAAAAATTTCATTTTGTAGAAATAATCATTCATGCTCAAGGTGTCTTTCCTTGTGTTTTGAATTTGTGACCTGAGCTGTATAGATCTTGTTGTTGTTTGGATAGAAAACAGTTTTTCCAGAGTCATCCAAAGTTCCCTTGATGTGTTGCATTGAATGGTTGATGCCAAGATGCTTTTGGTCATGGAAGATAACAACCAATTCATGAGCATCTGCTCTTGTTTCTTCTAAATTTGGAAATATGGATTTTCAATAGTTATGATAGCTTGATTCTCATTTGTTGTAACATTCATCCTTCTTGGAATGTTTTGTGACTCATCTATGAAGCTTTGCAATGCATTTGCTCGAATGCATGGAAGAACTTGTGATTTCCATAGCAAATAATTTGTGTTTGTGAGTTTAATGGATGTGGCAAAGATGAACGAATTTGTGTTTAATGAAGATGATGTTTGCAGTGTGTTTTAAGAGGTGATACTCTGGTTACTGTCTGCCATTTATGTATTTTGGCTTTGATACAAAGTTAAAAGAATGCTTAAAGAAGAGAACGAAAATTTAGAGTAACGAGAGATAAACAAACTTTTCTCTATTCATTGTGCTCTCTGTTGAAGATGAGCAGATACATATATCACAGAGAAAGGCTGCTTTTCCTTTTATGTTCAAAGCAAATATTTAGCTAAAGGTTAAAAAGCATAAATAACAGAAAAAGTAAAGGTGTGATAAATTTAGAATTACTGATGTATGACCTGATTCTTCATAACAACAAAGAGCATTTTCGTATTCGATCATGGCTGCATTTGTTGCTCAAATTTTGTCTCCTCCAGCTCATCCTTCAACTTGCATAATGCCTTGGTAGCTATTGTTGATATAGCCATTGACGAATCTCCTTCACCTTCTTTGTCTTTCACCATGTCAGCATTCTGTGGATCAATTTCAACACGGTCAACTTAGGCAAAACCATTCTTTACATTAAAATTGTAAACCTCTATTTTTGCTTGCATGCGTATAACTTTCAAATCTTTTACTTCCAGCCTTTACATGCTGTACTTGTCGTAGGACCAAGAAATTCGTTCAAAACACCAACGATCACATCCTTAAATCCCACACTTCTAATCTTATCTCTAATTAATTTTGTCCCAAGGCGTGATGAAAATTGCATTGGGTTGTAGTTAATTACTTTATAGATTTACTCTATACATGTATTATGATAGATTGATTGAACCATTTGCTCCACCTTTAATAGTGTCGTTGAATATAGAGTTTTTAGTTAACACAAATAACGTCAGCTTTAGCTGGGAACAGCGAGATATTATCTGAGACAATGTAGTCACCTGTAATCAATCCAGGGTGAGATTTTCTTATCCTGAGAAAGAGAATAGAAAGCAAAAGCATTTTGTATTTGGTGATGCGCACTAATTACAAACTAGACGGAAAATCATCGTTGAAATTTTAGTACAGGCTAGCAAGCTAGCTAGGGTTGACCTAGTAGATATGTCGACCTCTTTATCTATTCTTTCCTATGCTGTCGATAGTAGGACTGCTGGTCAAACTTGAAAGGCTTAAAACAATACAGAAACTACCACTGTTGCTTTTTAATGGCCTACATTTTATGCATGCCTACTTGTAAAAGCGGAAGGTATGAGATACACGTGTTAAATTATGACGTCGTAGGACTTATATATATATATATATATATATTTATATTGCTTTGCCTTTTTGGTAGGACACCCTCACAAATTACCCTCGGCTCTTCTAACAAGGCAGAACAGATAAATAATTAATGTAAACATAGTGACAATAAAAGATGGAGACAAATAATTAATGCCAATTAACAAGAGGAAATTTGTCCGTGGCTGTAGCACATCTTTAACCTGTTATCTAAAATACTTCTATGATATTGTTCCTTTGTTCCATATATCTCTGGCTCTAGGGTTACTTAAAGAGTTAATAAGTACACTTGTATATAATAAATCGAAGAGGTAATCAAAGTGCATGCAGTATGTATTGGTAGGTGTTTACTTTTGTGGCCTGATTTGAAAAATTAACAAAGTTTAGTGTTTAGTGACAGTATCACGGGGAGAAGGCTCTTTCCCATTTGACAAACAAGACAACTAGAATTAGAGAAATATCATGGGAGCCTTAATTAATCTCTTGAAGCTACGATAATTATTGTCCCATAAAATGACTCCATAATCCATGGTTGTTAATTAGTTCTTAACACGATCATTTTGGGGATACATTTGTCTTTTCCTTTTGTAAGGATGCATGAATTATACTGAAGAAATTAAGCACCCAACAAAGAATCGACATCCTTAGATGAAACGTACGTAACAACAAAGTGATTGCTGCCTGAAATTAATAAATATTGAATATTACTCCCATGAATGAAATACCAGAGTTCTGGATTAAGTCACAACAATATTTTTTTTTACTTGTCATAGAGGTAATTTAATACAGAATCTAATAACAAATTAACTGTTGGTAATTAACATTGTGGAATTATTGAAGTTTATAGAGCTACCTAAATCGTGCCCGTCAATTTGGTGGGGTTCTATAGAATGAATCTATCAGTATAAATTCATTGTGATTTTTTTTTTTGAGTGGGAAGTTGCGTATGCTGATGGTTCATGAATGAAAGTTGTGGGGAGAAAAATCGCCTTTAAAGATTTGTCCATATCTAGCGTACAAATTGCAACCAATCTCAATTCCTACAAAATGTTACAAAAATCTTAGCTAAATCACGCATTTTCATTAATATTTATGTGCATTTTTATAATTTAATGAGTTATACTCACAAATTAAGATTGTGCACTATAGTGGGTAGTTACATATATCTACAATCCCACTAAGAGAAAGAGAATCCCAAACATAATTAATTTTTTTCGAGAGGCTTTTCCTTTTATGTTGAAGTTGATCTTCTTAAATTAAAGAATGAATAAAACTTTTCGAAAACCAATATGTAATTGGATTTCTTCATCGAAGAAGGTTACTTCTTTGTATTGTCATTGTTATTTGAACAGCCCAAGGTGAAGTTATCTTCAAGTCAGAAAGGACCTCACGCTTGCTTGCATTGCATTTGCAAGAGCAAGCAAATGCTATTTGCTACGTCGCCTTCTTTTATTTTTTTGAATCTCTTCAATGTTGATCTATATACGAGTAAAGGGTTGCTTTTTGACCATGTGTAACACGTGTTTATTATGCTCTTTTTGTATGAATGATAGCTTAACATCATTGGTTATGTCATATAAGATATATGTGAGGTAAACGCTCTCACTATTTAATCCCACTTTCATTAAATTAATCTCTATAACTTGTTACTTGCAGGAGTTACCAAAGGCAACGAATAATCATTAAATTAAAATCTATAATTTATTACTTGCGGGAATTGTCATACGCAACGACTAATCATTAAGTTAATCTTGTGGTTACTAACTGACATATCACACAAGATCGCGTAAAAAAAATCGGATTAAATAAAGAATTCTTTGTGTGATGAGTGTTGTGTTTTATTGGCAGAATGTACTTGTTCTGTTCTTAATAGATTTTTGTGGTGATTGAGAGTGTTCGTGCATTTTAAAACAGTAAGTCAACCAGAACACGCTTCAGAATTTAACATCACACCAACCAATAGAAGATGCACAAGCAGCAGCCGGGAGAAGTAACACTTTATATTTGGTTATCTGCTATGCAAAGTTGACTACATATGCATTCGTAATTAATTAATATGTAAACTGCAACCTGGACATGCAATGGAGGCCCGCCATCTTCTTTTGTCCTTCAAGCACAGGGCACGAGGCATATTCAAAAATTGCATAATTAATTTTTTGAATATCATTCAACTCCAGGCACAGCTGACAAAACTGTACTGTTATTTTCATCATCATTGTGCCTGCTTTTAGCAATTTTTTATGGTCACACAAATCAAACGGGGATTTATAGTTATAGGATAATGAACTAATGGTTAAGAGAAACTAGCCAATAAAGAGCTTAATCGTTGTTCGAAAATCAAAAGTTAGCTGCTGCAGCTTCTGCACCTCCTTCAGTGTCTACAGACCCTTGCACAATAGAAAGATATTTATCTTTTTCTTTTCAATGAGATGGGTGCCTATTAGTAACTTATTTTGCCCTACATCCTTTTCAGAAAATTTTGCAAGAAAGATCATTAATTGATGGAATCTAGTAGGATCATCAATTTTGTTTGAAATATATGATATTATTGACTTATTAATCACTTTATCTAGCAAGCTGCATTATTGGTTGACTGTCCTTAAATTTCCTGACATTTGGAAGAGGTATGGCATGAATGAGTACTTTTCCATTTCTAAATGGCAAATGAGAGAGCTTCAGAATAATCTTTTTGGTGCACCCACTTTGGTGACTATGGAGTAATAATATATCTTTATTGACTAAATGATCTGCATAAAACTCTAATGATCCAAAATTATTCAACGTGGATTATGATTAAAGTGCTGTTCTTGTTGGGACATTTCAACTATTTGCATGACCCAACTGCGCTATAATTGAATTATCAGGTGCAGAACATTTGCAGTATTGGCTCTTATTTACTTGTCTGAACACTGTTAATTGCATCGGAATTTGATTCTGTTATTGCCAGGTAATGTAGAGGAATAGGACACACACACAGACAGGCCCACGATGATTAAAGAGTAAATTTCTGAAATGAATTACCAGAGAGAGTTGAGAAAAGAGCGATGGAAATTAATGGCGTGTTTTGGGGGAAATCATGGTATTGGTAGGTTGAACTAATATCTAAAGATGGAGATATAATGTATGATGCTGATGCCATCCGTACTAAATGATATGAAGAAGGAATAGAAAGGGAAAAGCGTGAAATTTAATAGACATAGAAACTGAAACTCAGAAAATTGGCATGCATGCAATTCACGGTGCAAATGAAATGGCATCAATCGATCTCACAGTCACAGCTGATTGTAGGTCAAGTGTTCAGTACGATGCCATACATAATGCTGAATATGGAATGATAGACAATGGAATTTCAATTAGTTAAGGGGAGTAATTAAATAAAGCATCTGAAAAAGGGAAAGAAAACACAGAGAGAGGTAGCAAAAGGGGATGAATTAAAGTCATAACAAAAGTGAAAGAAACAAGCACTTGTTCGTTCTTCTTCGATCATTCTACTTCACATGGCGATGGTCCTCTCTTTTCTTCACCATCACATGAAGTGTAGTGTGTCAACATAGCATTAGCATACATTCCCTCCACCCATACATCTCTTTTGCCTTCTGCATGCTAGAGAAAGATACCCACTTTCTTGTCCTTCTCCACAGTCCTCAACCACAAACCCTCTTAATAACTAACTTTTCTCATTTCCCTCTTTAGCTTTTTCTTGAGTCTCATTGATTAAATACAGAATTCTTTTTAGTTTCCAGGTAATGTATATTCCAGCCGACCCACCAACTTTTCAACATGAATGTACTGGCGGTCCAAAATATTAAAATTTGCTTTGTGAAATTCGAAGAGGCATGTATATTGTATTTCCAACCCCATGCCCGACTTTATTCAGTGTACATATCTTTAAAGTGAATCCCATTGACCCTACCTCTAATCTATGATAGATTATGACTTCTCATAGAGAATCCCGGGCAAGTACTAGTTTGAAATGGTCCATTGTTGTGTCTTTCTTCCATTAATTCCTGGGTATCTATCTATCTACAAATTGGCTACCAATTAAACTAATACAAATGACAAATGCATTAGCCTAGCTAAGGTGGTTTGCGGAAACAAAAATTTTTGAAAAAAATTAAGAAATTAATGGGATAAAAGGAGCAGTGAGGATGGAGTCAATTTGTTCTCCAGTCTTATTTAAGGGCGTGCAAGTGCACCCATGAATCACGACTGGCCCATCTGAAATTATGAGTTGAGGACCTCTGTAAAGAAATACCGTCTTCTAATCATCACTGGCTTCACTCATGTTTAGATTTATAACGATATGTGCTCCATTATTAAATGCTTTTAACATCAAAATTAGCAACGATAATTTTACTGGCAAACTGCTAGTATCCGATTCAAATGGAATGGATTAAGTAGAAATTTTGAAAAAAAATCATAGCTGATATAGGACGGATATAGATATGGATAAGATATTGGAGGATATATAATTTTTTTAATATATATATTTATAAAATTATTAAAATAATTTTATGAATTTATATATTATTAAATTATTTTAGAAATTATGTTAGGTGAGTGTTAGTTACAATTGAAGAAAATTAAGATGTAAACTTTGTAATTATTATTTTAAATTTATAAATTTATTAACTTTTATTTTGAATTTATGATATTTTATATATGAATTTATAAAAATAATTATGTATATTTTTATAAAATTGTTGTAATCAATTTTTTCTTATGTTGATTGTAGTTGATATTTTATGTGAGTGATATATTTTATTTTGAATTAATATTGAAAATTTATAGTTTTAATTAGATAATTTATAAGTTTTAATTTCATATTTAATAATAGTTAAAAATAATTAAAAATATAAAAAAATTCATAAATATCCTTTCAAATTTAATAAATATTAACTATTTGTTTAAATGGGTTTCATAACAAAAAGTTAAATTCATTGACAATTTAATATAAATTTGATATTAAATTTTTTTAATATCCGAGTACAAATTTAGAAGTATCATTCCTGAATCGAGTCTGCTGACATTACTAATCATAATAATCTTTTAAAATTTGCCAACTATGATTTATAAAAAAAGATAAAAGCTCACGTCTAGGCACGTGCCGTATGTATTGAATGGACTATGGACAAGTCAAAATTGTTGGGCTGTTTATCCGTCTCAACCCAATTATCTTTCCTTCCAAACCCAATTGAAATTAACCTCCTCATATACTTTTTCCCCACTTAATTTAAAATATATGTTATATATAAAAGTTTATGGCATGCCATGAATTTTTAAAATTGGTATTTCTAGTTGTGTTTGTGCTATATTATGTTTAAGTTTTAAAAGTCGGTCTAAACCAATTTATAAACTCATTTCATTTGTATTGTGTCATGTTGTTTTGTATGGTGCTAGTTTGTAAATTTTTTTTTTCTTTTTCTTTTTAATTTTCTTAAAAAAACAATTAATTAAAATTGTCAAATATCTCTATAGTTGACTTATATACAACCATTATTATGTATATTGTTAATTTTTAATTAATTTATTAATTTATTAATGTTTTAATATTTTTATGTATTATTCATATTTTTTTATTGGTTCACTTTCTAGCTCATTAAATTTCGTGCTTAAAATATGAACACAATTCAAGTTCACCTAAGTTTACGAGTTATGCCAACTTGTTATTTTTGTGTTGAACTCATGCCGTATCATGTTAATTCAATCTATTTACTACCTGTAAATATATTTGTCTATAGTGCATTAATTTGATAGACTTTTATCAATAATTTTTTTTCACAATATTAATAACTCACCCCACCAATTGTGTCATAAATATTTAACATTAAACTTAAAATATTATTAAATTTTAGTTAGAATTAATCATGTCATTTTATTAGAAGGGGAAATATGCTATTGGCCAAAATTGAATGTGTATTTTTATTATACTTATATATAATTTATTAAGGTGATGCCGTTCTTCAACATCATTGGTATATTTTCTTGAATTCTTCTGTAAAATGTGTGATTTGAGGTATTTGGGTTAAGTAAGATATGTAAATAGTGCATAGGTTAGTGTATATTGTTGATAATAGGCTATATGATGTCTTGTTGAAATTGGAGAAGATGAAGTTAAAACTTCGAGAGGTAATGTTTTAACTTCGTCGAGAGGCAATGGAATTTCGTTGAGGGTTGAGGAACTTCAAAGCTTTATTAGCCTCGAAAAAATTTCCTTGCCCCTCAATGAATTTCATCAAGAGAGATGATACAAATCGTCTAGTCCAATTATATTACAATAGAAATCTGTAAATCTTGATAAAATCTATCGAGACTCGATGAATTTCGTTGAGACTTACATGATTCATTTTCATAATTCTATTGAATTCTGAAAATCGCAATGAAATTCATCGAGACTTGATTATATATTCATTGATGAATTTCATCGAGACTGAATGAATTTAATAAAATTATAAAAATGTCTGCTAGATATCTCGACGAAATTCATCAAGAATATATTCGATGATCGATGAATTTTGTTGAGATATTTACCAAACATTTCCATTATATCTGTCTCGACAAAATTCATTGAGTCCACTTGTCTGTCTTGAAGGAAATATGTTTCTGTTTGTTTTCAAATTTTTATGATGTTTTTCACTATTTTTGCTGTGATAATAACAAAATCAATAGGTACACCAAGCGACAATGTCAGTAGGGCATTGAAAACAAGAGAAGAAGATTTTTTTTTCCAGGTATCATTACCTTTTTGTCCCAGTTATGGGTGGTTGAAAGAATATGACATAAGTTAACTGCGGCATAGCTCAATTTGTTCACGCAATCATGTTTCAGCAGATTTTTGTAAATGCAAAAGCTTGTATTCTCAAGACAACTTATACATAACGTACTGCTAAGAGAAGTTTGTGTAACTAGGTAGGAATCAAAATAATAAATGTGCTTCCTAGTTTCTAGTCGTGTCATTTAATTTTTCAAGTTTGAATTTGAGCTCATAATAAGCCTAAATTTTGACAACTACCCAATGGGTAATAAGATTCCAAGAAAAAGGAGAAATACTCATCGTTTGAGTGACAAGTTCTTCCCCGCAATGATTGACATGAAGCTCTCACTATTTGATCAGTTCTTTGAAGACATGAATTTCAGCACGGTAGATGATCAAGATGCTTTAAAGCTGGCCCTTGCATTTCTCGTGGAGAGATTTTTATTAGGGAGAGACACTTGTGGCAAGGTAGACTCATTTGTGCTTCAACGGGTTAATAACCTTCACAAATTCAAGAGTTATCCTTGGGGCATAGTCTCGTGGGCGTTGACATACAAGTTCCTTTCTCGAGCAATGGTTGGAAAGGCTAAAAAATTTAAAGAGTATCACTAGAAGGACATAAAGTACTTTTGTGAGTGATACAACTTAGAAAGGCTTCTAATCGTCTTTAAAGTAAGTGTAAATATTGTGATTAATTGTGTTAGTAGTATATTATTACTTGTGTGCTGAAGGCCTTATTTATGTGACCTTATGGGTTGTTAATGTTGGTGTAGTATGCCTTAGAAACCATTATTGTGGTTAGTTTCAGGGTACTTTGTATTGAATCACTGTATATTATGTATTCTAAGTTATAATAATACAGAAATTGTTTCTAATTCATATGTGTATATTGTTTCCTTTTCTAATCATATTAATGAATAGAGTATACATATGAATTTCTCAGATAATATGTTTATTTAAACTATTCCTTACATAAGCGGTATAGACCAAGTATCTATATCTTATAGTAGGCATATAGAATGCTTCTAGTGAATATCATGAGATGATATTAGTGTAGGTGACAATGAAAGTCATGTCATTAGGGCATTAGTATGAATTAACAGTTAGAGAACTATTTTTCAAACTTGATCAAAGAAATGATGAATCATATGGAATATATATAGTTAATGATTCGTTATTTGATTGTAATAGTGTGTGAGGTGATTTTTGACCTAAGGCGTCATAATCAACATTCGATTTGGATGCACATGGTTCATATGGTGTATACGTGCATGACTAATCATGTCTTGCATAAAAATGCAATTTGGTTATGTGTTGTTTATATTGAGATGCGAATGACTGTCAATAGGGAATCTGTTGACTCGATATAAATAATTTGGAGTCTTTATTGGCTTGATTCTGATTCTGGTTTCTAGTCAAGTATCGGTAAACATCTGAAATCCAAATCCTTAGTCAGGGTACAATATAAGTCATATTAAAGAGTTTCATGCTAACGAGTTCAGTGTGTGGTGACTGATAAACCGAAAGGAAGCTAAGTTTAAGGTTTTGACACCCATAAGTCATAACTTAATCTGGATTAGATGAACGAAATGATTTTACACATACGAAATGTATAATTGGTAACAAAAAGGTTCGATGAAAATGTTATTCATTGTGGTTTAAGGTCTATGATATATTACTAGATGTTAACTATAGTCATTGAGTTCGAAATAGAGACGAAAAGTTTAGTTCCGGCTCACGGCTAATATTATAATGAACTCGAGAAATCACAACCAATAATTTAAATTTTTCTTGCTTAAGTAAAGGGAATAATATTATTTATAAGAAAGTTAGTACTAGTACTCTTAGCGATAATATTAGGCCGAAAACTATAAACGGTTTACACGTTAAATTATTAACGGTTATGAGAGTTTTATAAAATGACTTGAATGTAATTTAAAGTAAATTAAATTATTTCTTTAAATTATTTCATTAATATAATAAGATATAAATGAAATTAAATGAAGTTGGTCAAAATTAGTTTAACTAGCTTCAGGATAAGTTTATTATTAAAATATTTAATTAGGGCAAAATGACCATTTCACACTTTTTCTATTACAAACTTGTTGGACAAGCTTTGGGACATACTTGTCATTGATCAAAATTATAAAGGCATTTTAGTAAAAGGTGTGAGACTATGTAAATGGGTTATTTTCTCATTTTGGGTATACTTATCTAGAATTCTCAAGAATTCTTAAGAAAAGAAAAGCTTTATTTCTCTCTACAATTTGGCTAAGCAAGGAAAAAGATCAAAGGTTTGAAATCTTGGAGGTTTCATAGTTTTGGAACTCAAATCATCTTTATCCAACGCCTTTGTAAGTGTTTAATGTGTTGATTTGCTTATTTTATGGAAATAAAGCCCTAATTGCATGAAAAATTATATAAACTCTAATTTGACTCACCATCTCTATTCAACTTATCAGTTGCTGTAGATTGAAATAAACTATATTTGAGAGTGTTAATTTTTGATATGTGCATATTTCAAATTTTTGGATATGTTCACATTATAAGGGAGATTATGCCGAAATTTTTCTAATTGTAATTTTTTCGTTGTTTTTTTTCAAATATGGATATACGAGGCAATCCCTACCTACTAAGGAAAATATGAAGAAAAGACAAATGACGAACTACCTCGTGATTTGAGACGGGTAACAAAAAAGAAGGGTTGCCATGACGACACCAACAAAATAATTTTTGCTAATACAAATGTAAGTATGTGTTAATTATTTAATTTATTTCATAATTAACTTAATTTCATACGCAGTCTAATGTTAGTAAGTGATATAGTTTTTATGTGTGTAGCACAATGAGTGTATAAGTGCGATATTGCATTATCTCTCTCCGGACTTGCACATGAGGCAACTACTCCTATAGAAGACGACAAGCTGAGAGCAATTCAAAGACAAGTAAGTACCGTTTCATTTTCAAATAATTGTATAGTACGATATCATTTAATTATAATTGAAAGTTTGTTTCATGTATGTAAGCGCTAACACCTTGTGATGAGGCAATAACACCATATAATCTTCATTGTTTTCCCTCAACTTCCACCGGATCATCTTTTACAGCATATATCGAACTTGGGCGCAAACTTGTTAGGCCTCAATATATTCATATTGATGAAATCCTGAAGGCAATTGATGTCATGCAAGCAAATATGGAGGCTTAATTTGTGTGTCAGGAAGAATTATTTCTTGTTGAGATAAATTTGCTGAGACAAGAGTTCAGATAGAAGATGCAGTCATTAAGGACCGAGTTGCATAGGTGCTTCAATGTTTTCGCTATTGGAAAATAGGTTAACTTATGAATTTACTTAAATGTTACACTAATAACACCCTGTTATGTCTCATCCATAAAATAACAATGTCTTTAAACTATGTAGGATGCTGTAGAGGCAGACAATGAGAGCCTCTCTGACAAAGTTGTGGCGGGTAATGTTGATGAACCTATGACAGCTCTTGTACATCTAAACGAGGCGAACGAACATATTTCCCCGATCTATGTAGCTGGTTTAGGCAATAGTACAAGAGAGGAAGCAAGTTGGCTAATCATTTTGTCTATTTGACTAAAAGGCGAAAATAGAGAACCATAGGTGAGTCTTGTGTAATGAAGTGGTAGACCAAATTTTTGCATTGGATGTGTAGTATTGATGCCACTTCAATAGAGTTATGTAGGATGATGATTGACCTCGTGCGATATTTGACTATATTAAGGGGTGACAAGAGTTTATGGTTGGAGGACAATGTCATAAGAGAGATATTGTTATCTAGAGACATCGTAGAGGGACTGAGACTTTAGTATGACATGGATGTCTTGTATATACTTGTCAATGTGAAGTATAAACACTGGGTCATAGCTGTAGTTAACCTACTAAGGCACCGGATCAACGTGTACGATTCAATTATCTCAGCGACTTAGAATGATTTCATTGTGACCCACCTTTAGTGTTTATTGAGGTTCTACTCTATTTGCTACACAAAGCAGATTCTACGTTGCTAGGCCAAAGGTACTTGTCGATAAGTCATTGTTTGTCACCAGTAGAATATAGAAGAGTGTTCTGCAGCAAAATACTTGCCAGGGTGATTGCGGTATTTTTGTAAGTATATTGAGTATTTGTGACAGTAGCAAATTTTAAATTTTGAGCCATCAAATGCACGACGTTTGAGGAAGATGATGACCCTTAGTTTATGGTATCAACCATTATTTTAGTTTGTATAAACACATTATATTTATGACATCATTATATTCATTTGTCTATGGCATTTAAATCACAAATTATAGTTTAAATGCAAATTATAGCTAAATCATAAGTAACTGATAAACTTGATAGTCAAATTACAATTCAAATGCAAATTACAGTTAAATCACAAGTAATTGATAAACTTGATAGTCAAATTATAGTTCAAACGTTATTTATAGCTAAATCACAAGTAATTGATAAACTTGATAGTCCAAATTACAGTTTAAATGTAAATTATAGCTAAATAATAAGCAATTGATAAACTTGACAATCAAATTTATAGTTCAAATGCAAATTGCAGTTAAATCACAAGTAATTGATAAACTTGAAGTCAAAATTATAGTTCAAACTGAAATTATCTAATTAGGATGCAATGACATGGGGTTCTGGCAAGTTTGTCGGTAATGTCCATATTGATTACATCAATAACACTTTTTTCATGGTACACTTTCTCCATCGGCCTAATTCTAAACGATAAATTGGTAGCAATAAAATCGATCATTGCAGCTCATTTAGAACAAGTCAATCCAACTGATGTCCAACATGATGGATTGGATTTGAATAGGCGAGAACAAATGTGTTTGCAGCGTAATAATGAGAACAAAGTTAAAGATGCTGAAATCGTACGTGTTTACACGCAGCTAGTGCATGTACACATGGAAGTTGATCTAAATCAATTTTTCTATATATATATGTCTTGTTATTTAGGTCTACAACCATATCTTTTTCTCCAACCTTTACTTGGTACTTAAACCGATCAACAAGCCAAATTGTCATATTTCTGACCGTATTTGTCTGTTTAGTAAATTTTTCCTAAGCTCATTTTGTGAGGGAGGTTTCCACCTCAAAAGCTTCATTTTTTCTCTTGTAAAACCACCCCATATTCACTATGAATGTCAGCTTGAATATTTTTTGGTGTATACAATAGGCTGTAGTTTGTAAATTTATTCTTTATAAACTCACCAATAAGCTGAGAACTAGCTTGATGATGTTCATTGGATAGTTAGTCTGAGAAATACGTGTACATCTCATCAATCCGTCTTACTTGAAAGTATGTGTTCTTAAACACGAATATTGCCTGGACTCGCCACTTACGCCTTTTATTAATACATTTAGCCACAAAACGATTTGATGTAGACTGAAATATCGTGAACTAAAAGTTTTGTTTCATTGCAAGGATAATCAAATCTCGGCGTAATTTTTCTTTATTTTTGTACAATTTTCCAACCACTATTAAACTGTCATCCGCAGAACTTGAGAAACAATCTGTTAAAAAAGTTACTGCTGCAGGAATTGGAGGTAAACACTAAAGCGGATCGTAGTATGAGAGACCCGACTCTTCACAAGTACCAAAAGACACTCTGACATTAGGAGATACTTTTACATTGAAAGGTAATTGATCATTGAAAGCTCCGTGCCTTGAGTCTTCAGGGACATCACTTATGCCAGGTGTTTGAAAAGTCTTATTAATGTTTAAACCTTGCTCACACCTACCCTCATAGTAGTTACATGTAACATTATCGGTATATTGCATTGAAGAGTATGATGCATTTACATTGATAACAGGAAGTATGAAACTAACTTAGTTACTACTACTTGAAGAAGTAAACGGATTTGTAAAATTTATTTGTAGTCGTCGTATGAACGGTTTTATATGCTATACAGTGGGCGACTGTGTTGTGAGAACAATTTCTCTACGATCAAATGTGACAAAAAAGAAGCGTAAACCCCCCAAACGTCGATACTTAACTATTCACTCTAATAAAAAAGGCAACATCTCAATCATTTTCTATATCATACAAACTTGAATTAAATAATGTTGAAAGCAAACAATATCTATATATTGCTCTTGTTTTAATATTGAACTCGGTTGGATTTACTTGGAGTAAATAATATAATTGATTGAAGAGTTCTAGAATTTTCACATTATGATCAATGGATAAACAACCTCGTTACCATCTACTTAACTATTTCACGACCTTTCGGTGACAATTAGTAAGTAAACATCTATCATCTATATGCAAAAGATAACAATTATCATAAATAAATATTACAAAAAAAACAAACAATATCTACAAAATTACTGGACCTTTTTGTTGCCCTTTGACTTTTTTATCGTCCTTTAATTTTTTATCGAAGGATGATAAAAAACGTTGAGGTGAGATGAAAAACGTTGAGAATACACTGTTCCTCCTTTTTTTCTGAGATATCAACGAGTATTTTTATGCAGAAAATAACATATCATATTCAAAGTGAAATAAAATTGATCTAATTATAATTTCTAAGTTCTAACATGTATTACTAAGTAAGCCAAAATTAATACAATGACAACAAAAAATGGATTTCACAAAATAAAATATTAACTTATACTGTTGAATACAATTTAATCTTTATTTTATTTTGTCACTCTAGTCATTATAATTAGAATTCGATTTGAATACTTGTACAAAATTGTCTTTATTTACTAATGTGATTGGGTAATAATTTCACATTTATTATTTTTTGTCTCTAAAATATAATGTTGATATAAATATAAAGAAATAAGAAAAAAGAGATAAAAGAAAAAAAGAACAAGAAGAAGAAGAAGATAGTTAATAGAAGAAGAAGGTGGAGATGGAGGTTAATTTAAGTTTACCATAAATATAATTGAAAAATTTAAGTTGCGTCATTAATATAATTGAAAAAAAAAAAAAGCAATTTATTGAAAAAGCCCAATTCTCTCACATCTCCTCGGTTTTTCAAATTGGTACATAATTGAAAAAAAAAGAAGCAATTTATGTAAAAAGCCCAATTCTCTCACATCTCCTCAGTTTTTCAAATTGGTACACTTATGTTGTAGTGTCGTTCACTCTAGCCAAGGCACTTCTTGGCTTGCTTCATTCAACTGCTTTCCCATTTCAGGTACTTTCTTCTTTACGTTTTCTTCTTTGTTTCGTCTTTTCTGTGTCCCTGTATGTGCATGAATTCTTCTTGTTTTTCTGTGGGTGTTTTTTTTAGCTTTATTTTCTGAAATAGCATTTGGGTTTTTTCTGTTTTTACCTTTAAGTTGGTTGTTTGTTATGGATGCATAATTATGGTCACTTTATTTGGCCGGTGATTAGACAGATGAAAAAACTGCTTAATGATACGATAAAAATTGAATTATTATTACCCAATATCTTTATTTTACTGTTGTTTTGTTGGAAATGAGGTTGGTTTTTAGTCCCGGTGTTTAAAAAGCTAATCACTAACTTTGATGCATATGCTGTAAAGTACGAAGATAATTTGCTTCTTCTCTTTGGAATAGGGAACTGTTGGTATATTAAATTTTGTACTAAGGTGTAGTCATGGGTTTTTGATAGAACAAAATGCTTGATAACTAAACTATTTAGTTCTGAGTCCTATATTCTTCATTTCTTTCTTAGTTTTCGCGCAGTTTTGTTTGTACATGTTATCTCCCAGCTGTCAATTCACTATTCTGACCTTTGGTATTGTGTGGATATTTGCTAGATTGAAAGTGAGAAATTATCCCTTGAAAGGTGTGTGCTAGAACTTACAATGGAGCAGTATGAAATTCTAGAGCAGATTGGAAATAGATCTTTCGGCTCAGCTTTTCTTGTGAGGCACGGTCACGAAATGAAGAAGTAAGGATGCTTGCTACTTTAGTATGTCTTTCTCGTAATTACTTGTGTGTTTGATATAAACTTAGAACTATGCAAGATGAAAGGATTGGTTCTTTCTATATTTATGTGATTATTGGGGATGTGTTGTTTATGTTTTTATACTCCTTTCTAGGTATATCTTGAAAAAGATTCGGCTTGCTCGTCAGACTGATAGAGCATGCTGATCTGCCCATCAGGAGGTCAGTGCTTCTAGTGTGTTTCTCCTTATTTTAAAACAAAGCAAGCATAATTATTGTGGATATATTCTTTTCCAGGGAACAGATGTGATAAAGAAACATAATTATATTATAATGAAGCTTATAATTATGGGAGCAACTTTTATATATAAAGGATATCAAATGCGTACCTTTGGGAAAATTGTTGTATGTAAGAACATGCAAATAATGAAGCTTAATGGGTTTTCAAGAGCTAAAGTTTTTCCCTTTTGCTTGTTGGCCTGTGTTGTTTTTGTAGGTATAACAGTTGATCTTAGATTGCTTGACACTTTAACCTATATAAGCTTCTTTGTGGTAACTGAAATTTTGAACATTTTGTAGTTGATACGGATGTATTGCTAGACATTCTAGTATAAGTATTTCTGGCCTATAGATCATGGTCCCTATTTTTTGTTATGATTCTGATTTTGAGATGCCGCCATGCTCACCTGTACTGCAGATGGAGCTTATTTCTAAAGTGCAGAATCCATTTATTGTGGAGTACAAAGATTCCTGGGTCGAAAGGGTGAGCAAATAATCTCACTTAAATTTCTTCTAATACCATTAGATAATTGGTATCTACAACCTTTTCATTGTTTTGTGGCTTTTGGGGCTTGCTAAAGATCTACCTGTCGTCTAATGTTGTCGTGGGATTAAATTATAATGCTGTGCCAGATTTCTGTTCATTTACTGTCTTTCAATTATGAGGGAATTGTATTCTCTACTATGGTTGTGCAATTGACTGTCTGCTGTCTTCTCTATCAGGGTTGCTATGTTTGCATAATTATAGGTTACTGTGAGGGTGGAGACAAGTAAGTTAAATTTCTCATCTACCATCTGCGTGGTTATGCCTTATAATTGTGTGTCTTTTGGACCTTTGTGCAAGGACATTTCTTACTTGACAGGGCAGAGGCTATAAAAAGGGCCAATGGCATTCATTTTCCTGAAGAGGTAATTACTTCTGTGGCCAAGTTTTCGCTCTCTTTATGTTTTACTTTGCTATCAAGAATGACTAGTTATGGACTTATGTTTTTTCATCCCTCAGAAACTCTGTAAGTGGCTAGTTCAACTCCTGATGGCGCTTGATTACTTGCATGGCAATCATATTCTTCATCGTGATGTCAAGGTAAATGGTATTTATAGGTGCAATTGCTATAAAATTTGGTTAATTGTTATATGCAAAATCTCATAAGCCATTTTGCTTTGATGGCGTTTCTGAAATTGCTTCAGTGCTCAAATATATTTTTGACAGGAGATCAGGACATATGTCTAGGTAAATGATCCATCTGTGACTACTGTTTTTCGTAATTGACTATATTAGTGTACTTGACAGTCACTTATGCCATCATTTCTAGACCTGTTTATTTTAAAAAGTGTAAGCTGCTACAATACACATTTTGGATGCAGGTGATTTCGGCCTTGTTAAAATGTTGACCTCTGATGATCTCGCTTCCTCTGTAAGTAGCATTATTGATATGGATTTATTTTTTATACTCCCCTTCTGCTTGATTTCATTATAACTGTGTCTCTGCTCTCAAAACAGGTTGTGGGAACTCCCAGTTATATGTGCCCTGAACTTCTTGCTGATATACCTTATGGTTCCAAGTCAGATATTTGGTCTTTAGGTAAACTACATCTTTTGTTGTAATACAATAATCATCTAAGCCTGATCGATTTCATCTATTTTCTATTTTTTTATCATATGTTTAACTTCCTATGTTTTTCAGGATGCTGCATATATGAAATGAATGCCCAAAAGCCTGCTTTTAAAGCTTTTGTAAGTTCCTAGTTTTCAGTCACTATGTCATGTTTACCTATACTTTTTCTCAGCACCGAAACAAAGTATCTTTGAAAAAAGGAGTGGAATTATCTCATCAAACTATTATTTTAGTAGTTTGTTTTCAGAAGCTCTGCAACTATTGTAGAGGACTAATATTTGTATTAAGTGAAACATTGTGCTAGAGTTCACTTCAATATTGTTTAAGCTAATCACATTCCAGAAACACTGTTAGTTGCTAAAAATCTCACTATTTTTAAACCATATCTCCGGTTTTTTGGAAAATCATGCTCACTGTGCTTGGACCTGAGCAAATGTTTTTCAGTTCTGGAAATTCTTTTGCTATTATCATATTACATAAAGTTGGAAAGCCGTAGGAAAGTAAAAGGAACAGAAGAAATGAAAGAGGCATCATGTTAATTTGTTAAATGTTAGAACCTAAATACAGTGTTGATGGATATGTTGATTTAAGGATATTTATTTTCTGGCATTTTGGTGACCATTTGACTGAGGTATTACAGATTCATTTTTTGTAGCTGTTGAAGGAAAAATTATTTTCATGGTTAGACCTTTAGATTATATTGGAGTTGTCACCTAGATCTTTTGTCATCATCAATTTAATAATTTTTTTTGGCATCCTAATGGTGACGCAAATCATAATATGAGAAAAATTGAATCTTGTCAAATAATTTGGACTTATTTTTGGTTTCCGTTTTATTTTCGGAGCAGGACATGCAGGCTCTGATTAATAAAATAAATAAGTCAATAGTGGCTCCTCTTCCGACTGTGTACTCTGGTGCATTGTAAGTTACTCCTCTCTTTACACATGACAGTGTCTAGTTCTCTATACTATTTTGTACCCGTTGTGTCTGACTTTGTGAATGAATCTCAACAATGTATCAGAAATCACAATTGTCTGGAGTCATCTTTGCTATCCTAATCTATATTCTCTTTTATTGTTTTACCAGTCGAGGGCTTGTTAAAAGCGTGCTGCAAAAGAATCCAGCACTCAGACCCAGTGTATGTTTTCCCACCCTTTTTTTTAATTTAATAAAAGTTTTTCTGAGAGAATATATATTGTTAGAGAAGAAAAGTTTTAGCTTTATTTAAAGCTATATTCAAGTGTAAAGCAGATTGTTAAACTGCTCGTCTGTGATTGCTGGTTGATAGAAATTTCTCTGTGAATGTATTTGTTTGGAGATGTTTATTTGGATTAATGCGCCTTACTGCAAGGTGAAATGTATTGTGGTTGTGAGGCTGCCGAGGTGCCTGACATAAGCACAGTGGTCAGATTCCAACCTTATATCCTCAGGATTCATCTAAAATTGAATAGCCCTAGACGGAATACTTAACCCATTACAGTGGTCAGAGTCCAACTTCATAAAGAAAACTAGATTCATGGAGCCGGAAGCTATTTCCATACACACTGACAGAGATAAGAGGCTGTCATTCAGCAATGACAGGGCCATAAATCGTAGTGTATCTGATACCGATCAAGCCTCCCCATCTTCAACTCAAAGAGCACGAGAATTTGGAAGTTATTTGAATCAAAAGTTCAGAGAATTATCTATTGGTGTTGTCCACGAGGAGATTGGTATTGACAAGTCAACAACGACAAAGCTCTGCAATGCTGGTAAAACCCCAAGACTAACACCAGCAAAAGTTTCTTCTACTCCTAGAAGTCAGACAACACCATCAAAGATACCCCATGTTGGTTCAAAACATGATTCAGTAAGTGTCTGTTTTTCTTTTCTTGTTCATTTTATGCTTGGCTTGCAAATAGAGGTTTAATGCCCTGCATTCATGGTTAGTAGTTGCTTTCTCTCCTCTACAAGTGGGGAGGGTTTGATTTCTTCTCTCTCCCTTCCTTCCTTCCTTCAGTTTACTACATCTATTCGTTTCATCTTCCTTAAAATGTCAAAAGCTATTGATTCCTCAAGCAGCACTGCCTCTGTTTATTTTTAGTTTTTAAACATTCATCACCTATTTTCGTAGATTGACAAATTTCTTTTAGTTTTAGTATAAACTGTTAACTTTATGCTTATATTGCTGCTGCCAGTTTCACACACTCCTTGGGCCAAATCCTCCCACCGTTCAGCACGCAGAGCATCTCTTCCGTTAACCATGAGAACCAGAGCATTGGAAAACCCTTACAAAGCCAATGTTTGCAGCATGAAATCTCCAGATGTTTCTGTCAATGCTCCACGAATTGACAAGATCGCTGAATTTCCCCTGGGCTTGTCAGAAGACCCCTTCTTTCCCATACATAGAACATGATCAACATCTGCAAATTGCTCTTCTTCCTCACCGGATAGTGTTGATTGCTCTATTACTAAGGACAAGTGTACAATACAACTCATGGATAGAACTGCTACTCTGTCAAATTTTGCTGATGCAAACCACGGAGTTCCACAAAATGGAAGCGGATCCTCAGATCATGATCCAACAACTGGCATTTCCAGTCATTCATCATTTGAATTGGAAGGTCGGCAGTTTGACATCTCATCATACCAACAATGTGTTGAGGCATTGGAATGGTTGCTTGAATTCAGCACGCGGCTTTTGCAACAAGAGAGGTTTGAAGAGGTGGGGGTGCTGTTAAAGCCATTTGGGCCGGAGAAAGTTTCACCAAGGAAAACTGCTCTCTGGTTGGCTAAGAGCTTCAAAGGAACTGCTGTCTAGAGCTTGAATGCTTAAATCTTGTTGACGCTGCAACTAGTATATTGCTTCTTACTTGCCCAGTTCTTTTTACTAGTCCGTGTCTTTGTAACTGAGAGTTAGAGAGAGAGAGCTTAGAAACTGATGACCTGAATTGGAATCCGTCTTAATTGGAAATACACGATTTCCAAAAGAGAGGAGCATGCGATGAGTTGATTTTTGAATTTGAATGTACATATTATAAAAAAAAAGTGAACAAAAAACTTTTGACAAAATTTAATGAAATTTATTATTTTATTTATCAATCAAGGGTGTTTACCCTTGGTGGGCTGTGTTTTAGTATAAATATGAAGCACCATAATACATGAATTGAGAAATCTTCTTTTCCGTTCCCTTTTTTTTTTTTCGTCTGTTGTTACAAAATCCAACATGCAATCAATGCTTACTTACATTGAATATCATGTGGATTAAAATCCTTTATTCGGTATGCAGGAAGACAAGACAGGGTAGCTGAAAGGCACTGATCAATGGTTTTTATTACACTGAACCTACAAAACACCCTGTTGAATCTCATGACGGTAATTGTCTTATTTCTTTTTCACATTCATGTGATACTTTTTGGTCCTTTTTTTTATTCATATTACTTGGTGTATCATCGTAAGCACAATGTATTTGGTTGAATTTTGCTGTGTTGAAGTAAACTACTCTTAGTTTTATAATATCTTATTGCTCTTATTTTTTCAAAATTCTTAGCACCACAACTTGGGTAGTGATGTTCCTCTGAAGAATCCAGATATGATTCTCATCTTTTGCAATGCAACTTAGATATGAACAAAAGTCTGGAATCAACTCAAAGTAAAGTTACCTCTAGAGTGGATGAACCTACAAATTTAGATTACGATCATCTTAATGTTGATATGGCGAGACTGTTGCCAGATGATGAATTGAAGAATCTTGGCAATATGTTCGAAGTGCTGGGATTTTGTATGATGGAGCTAGGGCTCTGTCTTGCATGGATATGTGATATGGCCATTGGAGGCAAAGAGCTGGAACATAGTTTGCTGGAATCATGCTCAGCAAAAGGTCGCATCATACATTATCATTCCACTCTAAATAGCATTGTTCTTAAACAAGCTGGGAGAATGGGATCCTCCGAAAGACTGGCTAATCACAAAAGCTGCCAGGAACATTGTATAATGAGTGAGCAGAAACAGACAGAATGCACTAATGTGGATAGAAACAGTAATGAATTAGGAACTTGTGAAACTCATTCCAATCTATGGAAGCAGTGGCATTAGGATTGTGGTCTTTACTGTATTGATAGATATCTTGTTCATTTTTCCATCTTATTTACCTGAAAATACATGAAATGATCAATATGCATTAACTGGTGATCAAGAATGTCCTTCCTTAGGTGGGCATACGAATTTGAAAATTCTTGACCCCCCCAAGAATAAGGTCCAAATAGTGAAGTCTTCTGAAAGTTTCATTATTCAGGTTGGAGAATCAGCTGATATCTTATCCAAAGGGAATCTTTGCTCAACCCTTCACTATGTATGTAGACCGGCAAAGTTGGATTACTTAAGTAGAGAAACTTTTGTGTTTTTGCAACCAGCTTGGAACAAAACCTTCTCAATTTCAGATTATCCATTGGAAAGTTGCAACTTAGCTGATCAGGGTTCTGGACTTGATATGGAAAATCATCTTGCTAGGGAGGATGCTAATAAATAACTGAAGAAATTCAGAAAATGATTCCACCACTTTCGTTGAGATTGATGATGGGATGACTTTTGCCGAATTTTCAATGGAAATTAAAAAGCAGTACTATGGTGGTGGTTGTTTACAATCTAATAAATAAATAGCTCCTCTGAATTCTATTTTGATGTATGTCTGTAACTTTTGGTAAGAGTTTTATCAATATCTTAATATCTTTTTACTGCATATTTCACATTCAAATGCTGTTCTTGTTTAATCTCATTTACTCTTTCATTTCTCTTTAGTTGCATCACTGTTAGGGATAGGTGCTAGGTGGTTTGCAGGGAATACGGTTTCTTAAACCAGGTGCACCCCATCATTTATGCTATCCCTAATTTGCTTCTAGTCTCTAGTTTTAATTTCCCTTTGCCTCTCATAAATGGGACTGGAGATTTCTGTAGAGTTCAGATCATTCTATTAATTGTGCTTATGCAAGTATTCTATTAATTTCTCATGCTACTGCAATGGTTTAAAATTGAAGCTGCCAATTTACTCTAGTCTTCAATCATAAAGTAGCTACATGAAAATATATATATATATATATATATTTTTGTGGAAAAATAGAGATCTCTAATTCATTTTTAAATACTTGGCATCTGTGGCTTTCTATTTATTTGCTATAGTGGACTTTATTTTCTAAGTAATTCATCTTTTTAATACTGTGATCAATGATCAATTTTAACATCTAATGTAACCATGGATCTGCCGCAGTTGGTCTTTGCCAGTATGAGGCTGAACATTGCCTTGATAGTTCATACATTGCCCTTGCAAGCTTGTTCGGTCATTGATTTTGTTATGTTGAAATCTGGGTCCAACTCACTGGACTGATGCATCTTGGAACCCCTCCTGAAAATGAACTGATGCTCCACATTTTTGGTTGACTATTTATGAACTTGGTTTTCTCTGGTGCACTCCTTTGCCATTGAAGATATCAGGTTGCCCATGTATCGTTGAAGAGTGGAATTGGGAGCGCACAATTTGCAGGATTTGGCTGCATGTTGCGATGGTTTTAACATGGATAACTATTAGGCCAAAGGCAGCTTGTGCGGTGCTGAGTGAACTATCGCATACTGGAGCCTTTCGGGCTTGTACTTGGGTTGATGAAAGCCCGCATAGTTTAGAGCTAATGTTCTTGCTTCAATAATGAATGTTTCCTGAGTATATGCAGAGAATCACATAAAACAATTACCGGGTGGAAAATAAACTGTAACCAAACCACTCCCTGCCAAGCTGTTCCAACTGAAGCTGTGCATGATATGGATGTATAAGACTGGCAGGTAAAATTATTCGTTCTTTTGTATTGTTCTGACTGTCAAAAGCGTGAGCACTCTGCATAAAACTCTTTGAATTTCAAAAATTTACCCATTTTTATCTTTTAAGTTGCGTAAAATGATTGAAATAGAACAAAATATGTTGTGTACTAATGTTGAAAAACAAACTTAAGTTTAAGTTGAAAGTAACCATAGACCTAAAAGAATGAGTTGGAATTGCTTTCTAGAGAGGCTTTACATATGTAAGATTTGAATTATAGTTACAGTTGTGCTTGAGGGCATACTGGATTTTTGAGATTATAGTGCTGCAGAAATGGTCGATGAATTTCTGTTGTTTGTTCCGCATGCTACACTTCACTTGTACAGTTACCAATACCTGCACGGGCTGGACTGTAGCATCTGCCTGATACATCGCTATCCGTCATCTCGATGTGCCTTTCATTCTCAATAAAACACAATCTGTCAAAAGGAAAGCAACAAAAAACTTCATAGCGTGCGTCACTCCATTCCGACTTTCTGTCACAAATGCCTCCTGTTTACTTGACAAGTGCTTTCATTGTCTATGACCATCAGAGAATTCGAACACAAAGTTCATGCTCATTTGCGAATGTTGAATTCACATGAGATTCAAATAAAAATAAATAAATTCTTACTCAAAATTTGAGAATTATAACAGTGATGGGGCTGAATTATTCCTTTTTTTAGTAAAGGGTAAGAGTTCCTAATGGTTGAAATGGCATTAATTTGAAGCTTTTGAATTTATAATTGGTGTATAGTTCCGAACATCCATTAAAAGTTTGCAAGCATACGGGAATCTATGCATGTGTAATTGTAGATCTAAATGTCTCTTGCTGGTACCATCTTTGTCAAATTTGAAAAAGGATGCCACATAGAACTTAGAAGAAATGAGTAGTAATATCTTGGTCCTAACTTCATACAAAATTATAAGTAAAGGAATAGTTTACACTTTCTTTTACGCGAGCCCTAACCATAGGAGGATGTAAAAGCAGATGGAAAATGAAAGGTGATATGATAGATTTGAGAAAAAAGAGGCAAAGGGAATAAAGGGCATGTCTTTAGGCAGTGGTCATCAAGTAACTACATAAAGAGAGCTGTTTTGGCTTCTCTTCTCTTCAGCGTTGAGCTTTCAACTTTGCCTTTGCCTTTGCCTCAGAAAAATTAAGTCTATATAATGGAGGGAAGAAGATGAGATAAAAGAAAATTTAACGACGTATCCGGGCACGCGTATTTTATTTCCTCTCGGTCTCGTCTCTGTTTACTTTTGGTTTTGGAAACAACTTAGCTACGTCTCTCTTAGCGAGCAAGCAGCTTTGTGTCCAAAACTGTTGTAGGAATTTTTATTTGCTTCAGTTCAGCTTATATTTGTCTGTATATGTAAACATGTCGGCCTTGGACGTTGCCAATACATAAGACATCTTACAAACACGATAATTTACTGGCCTTATGTTGCTTTCGCCGCGTACTATACAAATCCTGAATGATAAAAGTTTTAACGTTTTGGGATCATAAATTCCATGGAACTATAAAGATGAAAAGTATCTTTAAAATTAGGTGTCGGGATTTCTAAGTAAAAAAGCAGCGTTAATATTATTAAGAGAGCGAAATGTTATCAAGGGAGAAATCTTTTTTTTTTTTTCATTACTTTGAGAGTCCTTTCAGGTGAGCATAAAGCCAGCAATAACAACTTTTAACAAAAGCACTTCTCTAGTAATTGGGATGCTAATCATGTAACATGAAGCAAGAAATTAATGTCCCAAAAGAAGAACAAAGAGCAACTCTTTTTTTTAAAAAAAAAAAAAAATTGTTTGGTAGTTGAAATACGAAAAGATGAAAGCAATCTGTATTTTGCTTAAATATATTTCTCTTCTATTTCATTTTACAAGAAGTTCTATTTCATTTTACAAGAAGTTTAACATATATATACAATAGCTGGATTAGAGAACAAGGAATTGAAGTTAAATCTACTCCCTACACCTGTATGAAACTTGTATTAATCTTAGCCTTGGGATTTGATTTTGTTACAAGGAATATAAAGGACATTGACGTCAAGGATATTCTCTGAAAAGACTGTTATGGCTAATATTTACACATGGGATACTCAGCTTATTTCTTGTCATCATTCTCGCTGAGTTGTCCTTGTTGTTGAGTTGTCTCCCAGGTCGAATGCATGAACCACATCGACAGAGACTCTGTTTTCTTGCACAGCTCTTGCATCTTCAACATCCTCCCTCAAGCTCAGGGTTCTTGGAAGAACTCTGAGCTTGTCTCTGTTGATGTTAAACTTGTTACAAGGCAGAGCTTTGGTTAAGCAATCGGCGATCTGATTTTCTTATGGCATATATCTGATTTCAATCTCTCTTGAGCTCACCTTATCTCTAATGAAGTGAAGGTCGATTACGATATGCTTAGTCCTGGCATGGAGGATAGGATTCTGAGCCATTGTTGCTGCACTCTGGTTGTCACGCCATATAACTGGTGTCATGTTTTGTATGATGCCCAGTTCTTTCATCACTGATGAGATCCATGTAATTTTTGCACAGATAAGAGCTACTGCTCTGTACTCTAATTTTGCGCTAGACTTTACAATGACTCCTTGTTTCATAGAGCTCTATGACACTAAGTTTCCACCAACAAATACGCAGTAGCCACTTATTAATCTTTTGTCATTCATATCGCATCCCCAATTTGCATCTGTGAAAGTCTCTATATCAGTGTTGCTTGATTTCTAAAACTTCAGTCCATACTCTGATGTTTCTTTTAAGTATTTGATGATCCTTTCACATGCAAGCCAGTGTGCTTGCATAGGATTTTCCATGAATTGACTCAATTTGTTTACTGCAAAAAAGAGGTCTAGTCTTGTTAACGTAGCATACTGCAAACATACGACAACATTTCTATATAAGCTTTGATTTGTAAAAGGTGAACCATTGTCCTTACTCAGTTTAATTTCTGCACACATGGGTGTGCTTACTCCTTTGCAAACCTCTAAGTTCACTTTCTTCAGCAGGTCATGGATGTATTTTGATTGTGAAATGTTAAGTGAGCAGTTTGTTTTCTTGACTTCTATTTCCAGGAAGTAGTGCAGATCACCCATGTCTTTGAGAGAGAAGCAGCTGCTGAGCTTCTGAATTAAACCTTCAACTAGTTTGTCCACATAGACTAACATAATTGTAATGTTTCTATCTTCCCTTTTGAAAAATAAAGAGCTGTCTGATTTTGAGCTCATGTACTACCAAGACATCAGCTCTGTTCTCAATTTGTCAAACCAAGCTCGGGGAGCTTGTTTGAGTCCATAGAGGCTTTCTTCAGCTTACACAGATGGTTAGGCTTGGTTTTATCTTTCATTCCCTCTAGCTGACTCATGTAGACTGTCTCAGATAACTTTCCATTCAGAAAGGCATTATTCACATCCAATTGTCTGAGTGTCCAGCTGAAAGCAGTGTTTAAGTTAAGCACAATTCTGATTGTTATTGTTTTGACAACTGGAATGTAAGTATTATGAAAGTTAATCCCAGGGGTTTGACGAAAACCCTTGGTAATTGATTTGGCTTTCAGCTTTGATACACTCTTATATGAGTTTTCTTTAATTTTGTAAACCCATATTTTGCCAACTAACTTCTGATCCTGATTGAAGGGCATCAAGATCTAGGTCTCATTCTTGATCAATGCATTGTATTCTTCTTGCATGACTTATTTCCACCTAGGGTCCTTTAAGGCTTATTTTATGTCTGTTGGGATGGTTGTACTATCAGAGATCAGGAAGGTTTTAGAATTGAATAATCTTACTTTAGCTCTTGTTATCATGGGGTGAGTTGGGATATTTAAGTTCTGGAAATGAGAAAGTTCTGATGTTTGTTCTCAGTTCTGTTTATGGGTCCAATTGGGCATATTTTTGGTGGTATTTAGGTCATGCATATGCTGTATAGATAATGAATGAGTGGCAGTACCTGAGTTTGAAGATGAACCTACTGGAGTCGTGATGACAGGGGCTTCTTGACCTTCTGTTTCAGGTGGGAGATGAAGTTTGGAGATACAAGTGGGAAACAAAAATTAACTTAGCATGGGATTGTTATCCTTGATCACATCAGACTTTATGTTTTTAAAGATTGGATCATTTTCAAAGGGGAATGATAGTTCATTGAACTTGACAATACTAGACACATAGACTCTCCTAGTGTGATGAAGGCAAAGGTAGCCTTTGTGATGTGCACTCATTCCTAAATATACACATTTGGAAGTATGGAATTCCATCTTGTGTCTAATATAAGGTATAAGGAAAGGGAAGTATTCACACATGAAGACTTTAATTAGGGACAGGTTAGGCTTGGTTTCATAGAGTCTTTCATATGGTGTCTGGTTTCCTAGAATTGGGGTAGAAGTTCTATTGATGAGATGGACTGTTGCACTAAAGGACTACTACCAGAATCTCAATGGTAGGTTAGCTTGTGCCATCAGAGTTAGGCTAGTTTCTACAACATGTCTGTGTTTTCTCTCAGCCTTGCCATTTTGGTTATGTGTATGTTGACATGAGTACCTTAAGTGAATGCCTTTCAATTTGATGAATTTTTCAAAGGCTCTAAATTCTCCTCCTATGTCACATTGGATTGACTTAATTTTCTTATCAAAGTATTTCTCAATTTGTGTTTTAAAGGTGATGAAAGTGTTAAGGGATTCTAATTTTCTGGTGAGTGGAAAGAGCCAAGAGAAGTTGCTAAAGTCATCAATGAATATGATATAGTATCTATATCCTTGATTAGAGATTAATGGTACTGGGCTCTAAACATCTGAGTGGATGAGTTCTAAAGGTTTTGTGGCTCTCTTTTCATTGTTTTTGAAGACAATTCGATGCAATTTTTCTAATTGACAGGCATTGAAGAAATCAGGTATAAAATTTTCATTGATAATTAGCACTTTACAATTGACTAATGTTTGTCTAAAGGCTATTACATGTGGATGTCCAAGCCTTTTGTGCCAAAGGTTTAGAGAGTTTTTAGCCCTTAAATTATTGTTTTCAGCATTGATACTTGTTGACAATAAAGAAAGCATAGACTCAGGATTTCTTAAGCTAAAATGACTCGATCTAGACTCTATTTTATTTCTTGAAGCTTGAAAAGAAAAAGGATAGTCTAGTTTGTAAAGGCTCCTGTTAGCCACTCCTCTCAGCATTATTCTCCCTTGCTCTTTGTCCTTAACCAAGCAAAGAATATTACCATTACATTATTATCATGAGTTAGTTTTGAAATGCTAATAAGGTTATTTGTTATCTTAGGAATATGCAAGATATTTTTCAAGTGAATTGGTGTGTAAGTTGAGTGAAGTGTTATGTGTCCAGTGTGCATAATGTTAAATTTTACACCATTACCTACAGCCAGCTGTTCAGATCCTTTGTATTCTTCAGAGTGATACATGTTGGAGATGTCGTTGGTGATGTGATTAGATGCACCACTGTCAAGAAACCAGGCAAGATCAGCAGGATTTTTTGAGCATGCTACATATGCACCTTTCGGTTTAGGTCTTGTTCCTAGTAAAGGTGTGTAGTCACGGTTGAACCTATGCCAGTAGCTAGAAGTAACATGCCTAACCTTGTTACAGATTTGGCATGTTGGTTTATTTGCCTTGTTCCTAGGTTTTCCTCTGCCTTGCGGTTCTTGCATTGCTTGATTTCCTCCAAATAAATTGAAGATGGTATTGGTGGGGTTCTATGTTCTTGGTCTGTTGTTTGATATCCACCAATTTGTGCAAGGTTAGCTGATGGATTAGGTTGCAGATTTCTGTTACCAAGTGCAAGGTTCTTTTCAATTCTGTTCTCGAAGTTAAGAAGCATTACATACACATCCTGTAGATGTAATTTCTTTGCTCTTGAAGTGATGTTAACAACCACTGGGTCATACTCTAATCCTAGCTCTTCCATCAGATGCAAGATCAGCTCATCATCTGTTACCTCTGTTCTTGAAGCTTTCAAACTGTCAACCAAGCTCTTTAACTTGTGATAATAGTCGTTCATAGACAGAGAATCCTTCCTGGTATTTTGAATTTGAGACTTGATTTGCATAGCTTTTGTAGTGGTTTGAGCTGAGAAGAGTTTTCCCTACATAGTCAATACTTCTCTCGAGGAGTCACACTCGATGGTGAATGTAAGGACACCTTCAGTCATTGAGGAGAATAGTTATCCCATTAACATCTGATCTTGTTTCTGCCATATATGGAATTCTGGGTTCTTTGTGGTTATGATATTCTGCAGATCATCTACAGTGACATTCATGCATCTGAGAGTTTCTTTGCTTCCATCAATGAAGCCTTCCAAGCTATTGGCTTTGATACTTGGCAGAACCTGTAATTTCTACAATAGGTAGTTTGTGTTAGTGAGTTTTATGGGTGTATTAAAGATGAAGATACTATTTGTTTATGTGTTTTGAGTGACTGTGGTGCTTTGCGTTGAGCTTCCATGGCTGCTTGCCATGTTTTCGCAGTAGCTCTGATACAAAGTTGAAATACGAAGAAGATGAAAGCAATTTGTATTTTGCTTGAATATATTTCTCTTCTACTTCATTTTACAAGAAATTTAACATATATATACAATAGCTGGATTGAAGAACAAGAAATTAAAGTTAAATCTACTCCCCACACCTGTATGAAACTTGTATCAATCTTAGCCTTAGGATCTGTTTTTGTTACAAGGAATATAAAGGACATTGACGTCAAAGATAATTTTTACAAAGACCGTTATGGTTGATATTCAAGCACGGGTACTCAGCTTGTTTCTTGTCATCATTCTTGCTGAGTTTTCCTTGTTGCTGTGTTGTCTTCTAGGTCGAATTCATGAGCCACATCGATAGAGACTCTATTTTCTTGCATAGCTCCTGCGTCTTCAACATCTTCGACATGGGTCAAGAAACAGACAAAAGCACTTCAAAGAATGTAGCTCAGCAGTCAAATATATATAATCACCAATGTTTTCTTCACAAATGTTATTATCTTAACTAATATACGCTGCTAACCATTTAGGCTATAAACAAAAATAACCCTATTAAAATTTATGAAACATCAGGTAATGCAACGTGTCAAGAGAAAAGTACATGATCACAAGCCCCTTGACCTCATCTACTTTAATCACTATTGACTGACCAGACCAAGTTACATAAGCAGTCAAAACACAGCTGTCATGAGAGAGTTAAGTAGCGTCATTTTACTACTAACGCAATGAGAAAAAAATCAGATAAAATAAATAGAACGAAAGAATCTTACTCCATAAAACTCTGTCCCTCTCTTTATATAGAACCTTTTGCCAAACTTCAAACCAAGAAGAAACCACTTAACATTTGCCTGTTTGCCTTACCACAAAAGAAAAGAAAAAAGAATGGAAGAAGCAAATACTACTCCTAGATCTATTTCTTTCTCTGGAGCTCAGTTGCCTGAGAGTCCAAGAGGGCCAATGGAATTCTTGTCTAGATCATGGAGCGTTTCAGCTCTTGAAGTATCCAAAGTTCTCGCTCCTCCTCCTTCTTGCCATATGACGTTGCAGGTTCCGAATAAGTCATCAGCTAGTACTTCTTGCACCACCACCACTATACCCGAAGATATTACTGCTGAAACTGAAGAGTTCGCTTCTGCTTCTTCTGCGTTTCCCAATCAGTTCTCCTTTGCTTCTTCTGCTACGTCTCAGCTTGTTCTTGAACGTATTATGTCTCAGTCCGTAAGTGTTTTTATATGATCTTTGCAGTTTTGTCCACTTTTGTAGTTCAGAAACGAAACTTTGGCTTTCGTTGTAAGTTGTTTCATGGTTTGATATATACATATATGCAGGAGGTATCGCCATTAACATCAGGGAGGCTCTCTCACAGCAGCGGACCTCTGAACGGTGGTTCTTTGACAGAAACTGACAGTCCACCGGTATCTCCGTCCGAAGAGTTTGACGACGTCGTTAAGGTCTTGTTTATTTTCCTTCTTTATTGTGTCATATATTATTGTATATATTTTTATATAATGATTTTCTTAGAACATTGAAGATACTAAGGAGACCAAAATCTCAGCTTTCTCTGTTGATCTCTGCCGCACCCATCTTATTGTTAGCAGTAGTTTTTTCGTGTTAACAGTACTTTAGTATTCACTCTACAGAAAATACAGGGTTGCTTTTGTCTTGTTCCAATAAAACCTTTTTATCTTGCTTAAGATTATTTAAGGTGCCTTATTCTTATGTCAACAAAGGCTGATTTTCTTCGGTACTTACAAAGAAAAAGTTCACAATATACAAAAAGAAAATAAATTCAACTGGGTTGCCAGCTTGTCCGACCAGGTTTTGCCTTGACCAATTACAGTACTTTATTTGACCAAACTAGCTAGCTACCCAGTCCTAGCTAGCTGTATTTGAGGCAGGCCAAATTTGAGCTAGAGAAGAGTGTAATAATATATCTTATTACCTTACCCTTATTTTTCCATTCGCAAATAAATCTTAGATTTTGAAGTTTCTGCAGTGTTTGAGTGCTTTGGTCATTGAAGTAATGTGACTTATTCTGGAGTATGCAGAATCATGACCTCCCATCTTACGTAAACAATATGTACTTTTACCCTCCTGTGACTTGGTTTATTTTTAAATGGTATAAAAATTAAGTTTATTTTTTTATTTTAATTTAATTTTTAAAATTTTAGTCAAAAATATAAAATTTGAACGAAATTATTATTTAAAAAAGGTGAATTCATTGCTGGTTTTTAAAATACACTAAATTTTTAAAAAATTACCTATCTTCACTAATTTAACAAATTCACATGTAAATGTGATTGTTTAAAAAAAAAAAAAATTCTCTCTTTTTTTCTTTCATTTTACATGTCGATCAAAGATAATTTTGTCCAAAATTATAAATTTTGATTAAAATTATGAAAATTTTGGGAGCAGAGATAAAATTATAATTGGTCTTATTTTGATCAAAAACCCAAAGTAAAACTTTTAACGGAAGTTACACTAATGCCTTGATTGTGCTGGAGTTGAATCTTATGGTGGGAAGTGAAATATTTGGAAGTGTTTGGATTTGGTATTAGAATCTCCAATGTTGCAAAATTTCATGTTGTCTGATACATAGATAGAGATTAACCTTATAAAAAATGGTCACGGCATCCAGTATTCTAATGGCTGAAAATGTTTTTGAGTTTTTACTATACATTTGACGACAAAATACATATTTAATCCTTGTATGTGATAACATTGCAACTTAAAATTGTAATGCATGCAGTATTTCCGATGCCACAACAGCATACAACCTCTTTTCACCAACAACCGCGCTAGCGCTGGCAATGGCTGTAGCACTCCTGCTGGCAGACCCAAGACAGTTGGGAGGTGGTTGAAAGACAGAAAAGAGAAGAAGAAAGAGGAAAGTAGGGCTCACAATGCGCAGCTACACGCTGCTGTTTCAGTTGCTGCAGTGGCAGCTACCATAGCAGCGATTGCAGCGGCCACCGCAGCGTACTCTTCCTCAAGAAAGAACGAGCAATCTGCCAAGACAGATATTGCTGTGGCATCTGCAGCGACGCTGGTGGCTGCACAATGTGTTGAGGCTGCAGAAACTATGGGAGCTGAGCGTGACCATCTTTCTTCTGTTATCAGCTCTGCTGTGAATGTCCGTTCACATGATGACATCGTCACTCTTACAACTGCAGCAGCTACTGGTAGGAAATTTTTACATTAACATAAGAAATTCACATAAATGTCTACCAATTAGTTGTTTGTTCTGTAGCAAATTTCAATTAGAATGCATAAGGTTGTAGGCAGATATAGTCTAACAGGAAAAAAACTGCACTAAACTAAATGGAGAATTTGTTCTATTTTCAGCCCTGCGCGGGGCAGCAACCTTAAAGGCGAGAGCTATGAAAGAAGTGCTGAATATTGCAGCAGTATTACCAATCGAGAGAGGGACAGGAGGGCCTACTGGTGGTAAAGGCAATAAAGCGCATCTTAGTCACAATTATAGTGAAAGCCCTGGGGAGGATTTTCTTAGTGCCTGTAGCCATGAGCTCCTAGCCAAAGGAGCTGAACTTCTCAAACGAACCCGCAAAGGTGATTTATCATCACTTTCTGTTCTTAAGATAGTTTACTTACTTGATTATAATGACCCATCATTAAGTTTTATATGTCTATGATGGCACAGGTGACCTTCACTGGAAAATTGTCTCTGTTTATATCAACAAGGCAGGCCAGGTAGCTTTTATCTAGTGTCAAAATTGTATACTATCATTCTTTCCTCATGATACTTAATTACTTGCCATCTTGCATTGGCTATACAGGTGATGCTGAAGATGAAGAGTAAACATGTTGCAGGGACCATCACCAAGAAGAATAAAAGTAGGCTATTCCTGCAATTCACTTTCTTGTAATAAAAACAAAATAACCACAGATTGGCCTAATGTAGAAGAGCTAGAGCTGAAAAGCATTTTAAAACTCGAAGTCTTTTTTTTTTTAATTGCAGATGTTATATTGGAGGTGTGCAAAGACATGCCAGCATGGCCAGGGAGACACTTGTTCGACGGTGGAGAGCAGCGTCGCTACTTCGGATTGAAGACAGAAGCAAGAGGTGTTGTTGAATTTGAGTGCGGGAACCAGAGAGAGTATGATATCTGGACACGAGGAGTTTCAAAACTTCTAGTTATTGTCGCCGAAAGAAAGCAAAAACATTAAACGTGTGCGCATAGCAACTACAAAGCAAAAACGACTGCTTTCATCTTATTAGCTGGGAGGTTAATTTGTTTTTCTGTGCAAATAGATGTGTAATGTATGAAAGGGATTCCTGATCAAACTTTCAGTCGATGTGGAGGTACTTAGCTTGGATTTTATTTGCCTACTCTCTCTGTATTTCATTCTGGTTGAGCAAATTCTCAACCATTGCACTCTAAATCCATCCGTATCTTCTGTTCCCAGTATAAGCATCAGCATCGATTAACAAATTAGAAGCGTAATCACATGGCATCGTGAAATATTAGTAGGAAAGAGAGAGAGAGAACGAATGTCGCGAGCAAGAATTTAGAGAAACATATAACTTTCTTCATAATCTTATTCTCAAATTGACAACAAAATTAAAAACCAAGGCCCTTCAGGCAGGCTCCTCTTCTCCCGGGGAGTAAACGAACGGAGACGTCAATCCCCTGCGAAAATCATGTAATAATTGGCAAATCATTGAAATAAAAAAGCAATAGATTGCTAGTTTTAAATTACAAGAGAGTGCTGCTTAGTAGTCCGAATCTACGAGCATATTACAACGATAGCTTTGTTTGCAGCCAGCATCGATTGTTGATAAACGGGAACTATCTTTTTAGGACTTTGTAAGTTGATAAAACAGCAAACAGCCCTTTTATTTACAGAATAATTTATAAGAAACAAAATCTCATATTCAATCCATCACTAATGATTTTTTTTTTTAATACATCAAACATCTATGATTGAAACAACATAATTCAAAGTTATTACAGGTCGTTAACATTTACACCTACAAAACGTTAATGAAAATAAATCATTTGAGTAATTGGCAAGAATCTCTTATGCATAGATTCAGCTGTCAGAGCTCTGAAGACCATCAATTATCTTCAACTGTCAGCAGCTCTGAAGACCGTCAGTAGCGAGAGGAAAAGATTAATGATGTCCAGGTATAGAGCAACTGCAGCCCAAATATATTCATCATAAGAGTAACGCTTGATCAGGTTGTCTGTATCATATATGATGTACCCACAGAAGATAATCGACGCCAAACAGCCATAGATCATCACGGAGATCCTACCCAATGGGAAAAGAATCTGCAACCAGAAAGAATCCAAACCCAGTGAGGAACACATAACAGTCCATACAAATATAAAATGAAATTAGAAAAGAAATACAAACTTCACTAAGAAAAACATATTGCAGGTTTGTCAACATACCTGAATCAAAGCGAAGACCATCAGAATCATAATAGCACCAAACAAGAAGGGCCCAAGGAAGTTGAAGTCATGGCCTCTCCTTGCGGCCCAGAATGTGTAGAGAGTAAGTGACACAACCACCACAGACGTCAAAATCACAGATTCCAAAATAACCTTCCCTGTGATCAAATAAAATAGAAAAATTTCAGGTTATTTGATAAGTGTTATAATTAGTAAACACACAGGTAGGAGTTATTTCAATTAACAAATTACACATGCTCTTAATATATCATTTACACGCCAAGATCATATTACAGTAAATATGGAGTTTCCCAACAGGCTAAGCAGTAAAATGCAGCAACTGCAAAAGCAACAGTCTAACAACAATCTACCTCTAGAAATAATTAAGGAAACGAAAAATAATCAAAGGAACTAATTATTGCCCGTTATTTCGGATAAATGTGAGTACTGATCCCCAATAACTGCTTATTCTCTTAAATCAAAGGTTCCAACATGTAAAGCAATCATCACTTACACGATGATTGTGAGAGACGGAGTGATATCAATTTCATCCTATCGGCCTAATAGTCTCAGTCCCCTTCCACCGTGGACATCTTTGAATTATACAGTTGCTAGAAGTTACAACAAAATTGTAGCCCGATACACACCCATTTCCAAGAACATAAAAGGTCCATCACTTAAGCGATCATAGAAACATGGTCTACAATCTCCATGCTTGTATCAATGGACCTCCTCATTTTCTATTTATTTTCTTGTAATTTGTTCTCTTAATTGTACAAGCAACCGCAAACGAATATCCAACACCAAATACTTCAATAAAGAAATCCAAAAGGAGTCCAAGAATCCACTATATTTCTCCAGGGACAATAATCTCTCTAATTTGACAACTAAAACCAATGGCATTTCTTCTTAACTTTTGTTTTTTCTTCGTTTTAGATAAATTAAATAACAGAACAATATGATTGAAGTTAAATAACATAATTCCAAAAATGAAACAAAGAAATAGAAAATAAATAGAGACTTACCGCTGGTAAATGCACATGTCAATCCAACAATAAACGCAAGAGAAATGGTAAAAATCCCAAGTAGAATATAATTCACTGGATGCTTCTGATGATAGAAATACAATGGAAACAGCACTGAAACAAAACAAATTCCCCGCAATAAAATTAATCACCCCGACCACAAAAAAGGGTAAATAAAAACATAAAGCAAAATCATGATTTCTCTAGGCAATAACATACCAATGAAAGGCGTGATTATTAGCACAATGTAGAGGGCCAACCCGGCCCCAGAACTCACAAAGAAATGGGAAATCGGGTGAACTGAAACGACTGTCGCTGCCACCGCTTCCGTCGCAAGTAATTGGATGGCTATGATCGCATAGATTTTGCGAATAAAGGCCCACCGAAGCTCTGGGCTCTCTAACATCGTCGGATACAACGGCCTAGCTCCGGTCTCCAAGTCATTTTTGCGGTAAGCTTGGAACCACATCTTCCTTATTCTTTACTGTTTGGATTATGGGAAAAATTTTCTGGTGGGCACTGGATTATGGGAGAAAAATCGATTAAAGTTCAGGGTTTTGTCTGAATTTCAGTTGATGAAGCGAGGGAGGGAACGTTGGATATAAATATATTGGTAGAGAAATTTCTTGATGCGTCGCGTATTCGCTTAGCAGCGGTTACACGAGAAGTAGACACGTGGATTATTCTGTTGGAGCTACGTGGAAGGATCCGGAAATTCTAGACGTCTCCCGCTGGATCTGCTTAAACTTTGTTGTGAAGGAAGGGCCGAGAGGCACGCAGTAAAGCGTGCTATATGGAGTGATTTTAGTAAATGCGCAGTTAGGAATAAAATTTATTTATTTATTTTAAATTTTTATGCTTACCTTGTCTATAGAAAATGTTTCAATTGATTAAAAATGAAAATAGAATAATATCTCATATTATGCAATATATATATATATATTTCAATTGATAAAATTACAGTTAAATAAATAATATAAGAATATATAATACTATTGCATTAATTTTCTTTTAAAAAAATTATATAAAAATTTGTACATGTTTTATTACACTTAAAGATATTATTTATAGTTAATATCATATAAGTCAAAAATCAAAATTTAAATAAAAAACACATTATGAAATTATATGCTAGTAAATAATTATAGACACATTTTTATATTAAAGTTAGTTAATTATATATTTATATTCACGATTATAATTTTGAGTTAATGGTACACAAATAATTATTGATGACTTTAATTAACTATATAGACGTGAAATTATGAATTCATGGGACATATATGATAGCATTGATAGGTTTTTATTTCAATAATTAGGAAGAGCTTCTACAAATTTCTATAACATTTGAATTGCTATTGAAAATACAAATACAAATATATATATATATATATATATGCAAATTTGATAGAGAATGATCAGAAGCTTCTAACATTATACCATTTTTTATATTATTTTTTAATTCTTAGATCAACAATTTATTAAAAAAGATGATTAAATGAAATACATCTAAACATTCATCGTAATTATTAACCGAGATTATTGATATTTTTTTATTTATTTTTTTACATAAGAAAGAGAAAAAAAATAAAAGGGTATTAAAGACCTAAGTTAATAACTATAAAGAATTTTTAGTATATATTTTATTTAATACTTATCTTTGATCCTTTTTTAATTTTTCCTTATATAAATTAATGTAATAATATTACTATTTGTATTTTTAAAGGAATAAAATGACAATAAATAAAGAGGATACATGACAATAATATAATATTATGATAAATGTATAGTTAAAATTTGTATCTTTAGTATTATTTATACATTTAGAAAAAAGTGAATTTTATATTACACCTCGATGTTTTGATTATATTCATATTATAGTTAATATTTTTAAAAATCTTCATTTTGCCCCACACGGTTAGCATCTACTGTTAATGATAAACTTTGCCAGAGTAAAGTACTATTTTGCTCCTCTATTTTATAAATTTAAATAAAAAGACAAATTTATCCTACTCTTTATCAATAATTAATATATTTTTAATACAAATTGATAAAAATAAATAATTTTTATTTTATTTTATTTTTTAAAAATAAGTTAAAGAAAAAAATTTTTTGATGGTCGGCAATGATCTCGCATCGGCCGCGCAAGGCCAAAGGCCTGCCAAATACTTCGTGCTGGCGGGAGGCCGCCAACAGCCTCGGTTGACCACCAGGAGCCTTACGCAGGTGCCGCGCGACGAGGTTGTTGATGGCCTCTCGCTGGCCAACCACTGGGTAGATTTGTTTTTTTTAAAAAAAAATTAAAAAAAAAATTAAATTATGAATGTACTTATAAAAAAAAAATGTATTTTTAACATTTACATATGAAAATGACTAATTTACCGCTTTTCTACTTCAAGTTAACAGAATATTCTAAAAGTTTGGAGTGGAGTAAATATTTTTTAAAAATATTAAGTGTAATGTGATTATTGTCAAAACATGGGTAATATAAAAATTAATAAATATATATACCATTTCACTCCACGATTATGAACACATATTAAATTAATTTTTTTAAAAAAAAATTTATGTGAAAAGAAATTGATCCTTAAATTTTTTTAACAACAAGATACTTAATAAAATTGAACAATTTAAACTATGTCATTTAAAACATTCAATTTTAAATCAGTTGTTGATAAATCTATTAAATTTAATCATCTTTACATATAAAAATTTGCATACCATGTGATCATATATATAATGTTTTTAAGTATAATTACGTGCCTTCAAGTAAATAAATTGAAAAAGCCTCTTTTATATATATATATATATATATATTTATATATATACCTTAATTAATTAAATTGAATTGATTGAATAATATTTTTATCTACTAATAATGTTGAGTGTCTAAAAATCTTTAAATATCAATAATTAATTAAATTGAATTGACAATAATATTATCATATTTATAGTGTGATTGATAAATTTGATGAAAGTTACGTTACAATCAGACGATACTTATTTAAACGAGTTTTTAGAGTAACTTTTTAGAATATCTAGTGTTACTCAATTTTAAAATGTATGTTATTTTCAATCTTTCTTTCCATCAATTGTCACTATTAAGATAGAGTTGAAATTAAAGCACATTTTCGGATACAAATAATATTGTCAACAAGGGCTGGCTTGCTGTGGAGCAGATTGATTTGAGCTCCATTTTGCTGTTGGACAATCAACATTAATATATAATCAACGCAACTCTGTGGACTTAGCCATCCATGTCCCGTTTCCATTTCTCAGCTCAACATATACATATACATACAGTCTCACACGCATAGATAGAACAATGGAAGCAGTACCGGTGGAAGCAGCCACTGATTTGGCTAGTACTACGAATACACAGCTTGCGGTGTTTACAAGAGGAAATTATTCCACAAAATGCATCACAGTAGATACATCAAACAGTTCTTCACCTCCAAAGCAATTGTTCATCGTTGTACCAGAAGAACAGGGAACTTATAATGTTATTGTCTTCTTTCATGGAACTTCCCTCAGCACCAAAAGCTATTCTCAGCTCTTTGAACACATGGCTTCCCATGGATTCATAGTTATTGCTCCTCAGGTATACCCAATACCGATTCATTTCACTTTCCATATGTGTTGATTGCAGATTTGTTACTACATATATATTATTTGGATTTCTCTAGTTATATACATGTCTGCCGCCGAGAGGAAACAAAGATGTTAACAATGCAGCGGAAGTCATGAACTGGTTATCAACAGGCCTCCATTCAAATCTGCCAGAAAATGTTAAAGCAAACCTAAACTTGGTTGCTCTTATGGGCCACAGTCGAGGAGGACGAACAGCATTTGCTCTAGCACTTGGATACGCCAAAAACCCTGAACTTCGCCTTCAATTTTCGGCAATAGTAGGCATAGACCCGGTTGCTGGCACAACTAAAATCACTGAACTTGTTCCTCCTATCCTCTCTGTCGACTCATTCAGCTTCTCGACGCCTGTCACTGTGATCGGTACCGGACTCGGCGGCGTGACAAAGTTCATGGTTCCTTGTGCACCAGAAGGAGCAAATCATGAGCAGTTTTTCAACAGATGCAAATCTTCTCGCGCTCATTTTGTTGCGACAGATTATGGTCACATGGACATGTTAGATGATAATCCGTCAGATTTGAAGTCATGGGCAATGTCAAAATGCATGTGCAAAAACGGAAAGGAATCAAGGGATCCGATGAGGAGATGTGCTGGTGGGATTGCTGTGGCGTTTTTGAAAGATAAATTTGATGGTGAAAGTGGGGATTTCAAGAAAATAGTGGAAGAGCCTTCTGTTGCTCCTATAAAGCTTGAATCAGTTGTGTTCATGGAAGCTTGATGACTATATATCTCCTGCAGAAGTTTAATTGGATACTTTTTTATTCCATTGTCATATCTAGAAATAATAAATAGTTTTTTTTTCATGGAATATTTGTTTATAATGTTTTGTTGAGAATAAGTAGCCATATTACATATTAGATCTTCGGTTATGCATTGATCATGATTTGTTCTTGCAATATTACTGTAAAATTAAAGATGATGTTCAAGTTGAGCCGGCGTCCTTGATTTGGTAGTACAATATTCAATTCAATTCATCTGGCAGGAACACAGAACATAAATTTTCGATGGTTGCACTGGTGTGGTGATCAAAGACATAGGAGAAACAGATAGCAATTTGATAAAGATTTCTCAGACTTAACGATTATAAGGATGGGTTTGCAATATTTTCCGAAGATTATTGGTGCTTCCGAAATGACTATTTCGTCAATCAAATCAAAACCCTTGTATTTTAAAATATGAAGTAACAGTCGACTTTAATAGATATGATAAAGAGTATTAAATAACATATTTTTCTTACTCTTAATTGTCGTTATTAAGAAACATTTTTTTTATGATCTCGTTACAATTTAACAAATAGTACTTCCACCTCGCGATGATATTTTCCACAACGAGCACTTCACATGAATAGTTTTGTCAACAAGGGCTGCTTATTGTGGATAACAATTCATGTTCACTTTGCTATGGTGCACATTAATAATCAATACTGCAACACTGTAGACTTGGTCCCCTATTGCCTCCTTAAATTTCACATTGAATTTGAACAGTACTATGTAAACATGTCCTTGCTCTTGCTATTTCTCAACTCAACTCAAGCACAAAGATAGAAAATGGCAGCAGTTGCAGAATTTGCCAAGCCTGTCCGGTGGAAGCTAAGCCAGTTTTGTCTACAGCTACATTTAAGAGTGTTTACGAAAGGAACATGATATTCCACAAAATTCATCAAAGTTGAGGCATCAAGCAGTTCTTTTTCACCTCCAAAGCCATTGTTTATCGTTAAACCTTCTTCCTTCATGGAACTTCTGTCACCAACAAAAGCCATTCTCGGCTCTTTGATCACGTTGATTCCCATGGAACTTCATGAAATTTAACATGTGAAACCTCATTTAAAATATGTTTTGTAAGATAACTTTAATAATGTGTAACATTATTCAAATTAATATAAACATTAAATACATGATTTTTTTTGCCATTAATTTTCGCTATTAGAGAATGCATTTTTCGTCTCGGTAGAATAAGTAGTCCCCCACCACACCTTATGCGTGAACTGAAATTGAAATAGAGGTAAAGTTTTCAACAATGCTCAATGAGCACTTGCTATGAATAATACTGTCAACAATGCTTGTCTAACAGTTCAAATTAGTCCATTTTGTTTTTGTGAAATATTAATAATCAAGGTTGCAACACTGTAGACTTGGTCCCCTATGCCCCATAAATTTAACATTCAACATTATATAATAAAAAAAAATTATTACAAATATAAATTCTGTCTATCTAAAATTAATTAGGCACTAATACATTAGTATCACATTTTTCGTATTTGTAAAAAAAAAAATGCGATTAAGGCAATAATTTTTGACATTACCCATTAACCAAGAACAAATACGACACAAAATTACGAGTTTAAATTAATATAAAATGATACAATTATTAAATGAGTGATATTAATATTGATATAGCACACTATTTATATGTTTAGTCAATAAAAATTTAATACATATTTTTATTTTGAAATTGATCAATTATTATGATAATAAAAGAAAATTTAAAATTTTTAGTATAATTTAAATAGATAACTTTATTAGGACCATTCTATATAAGTGCAGGTAGATGGTAGTGTTAATTAGTACTATATAAGTAGTAAATTAAAAATATAAATATTTATTCATTTATTTGACTATTAATTCTGTATAAATACTTATCAAATTTAAGTAATATTATATTCGATTTTAAATTAATATATAATTACATATTAATTAAAATAATATTTAAAGTATTTTTAAAATTAAGTATTTTAAAGGTAAAATTAAGTATTTACACATTTATAGATTTTTAACACTTTTTCTTTGACACGAGATATAAATAGTTCTTTTTCTTTAGCACTTTTGGATCAACTGAGCCTTTTATTATAATTTCGTGGAAAAAATAAAATTTGTAAGCTAGTGATCGATTGTGAAGTTGTCAAATGGGTTGGGCCACTAGAATTTGTTGTGGGCTTGGTCCAGCCCAACTTAAAAAGTCAGCAGGAATTATAATTTAGTGTAAAATAGAACCAGTCTTGTTTTATTTATATTTATTAATTATTAATTAATTTTTTATTTAAAAAAAAATGTAATTTTTTTATTACATAAGTTTTACGTAACTACCCATAAAACATTACTAAAATTACATATAACCAAACCTTGATTAAGGGAGCAAGTGAATGATGTAAATGTAATGTAAACAATATGAACTTATAACATGATATTAGTAAAAGAACTTTATTCTTTTTAAAAATTAAAAAAATGGCTCAGTAACTTATAGGAGTAATTTCACTTTAGCTACTAAGGATATTTTTATAAAAAATATATATATAATAAAAGTATTTTAGTTGAGTTTTTTCGTGTATTTGTCACAAATATTGTTACGTTTTTCATATTTATCCCTTTAACTCTTGAGGTTTAAGAAGAAATATCCCTCGACTCAATTTTTATTACAGTTTATCCATCATTTAATTTTTCTTTCTTTCTCTTTCTTAGATATGCTATCATGTTTCGTCCATAGCCAGCGAAAGTCTACTGCTAATATACGCATTTAGGTTTGGCAGCCCTTGCATTTGATGACGCAAGACAAAGAAGAATGTGTACATGAATTATCACGACTAAAATAAGTATTTTTATCTCGTCTTTTTATTCTTTTTAAATATTTAAGGAGATATAATATAATTAATAATAATAAAAGATTTAAATTATATTTTAATAAAATTTATCAATTAACTTCATATTTTACGACATGAATAATAACAATAAAAAAAGTAAACTAATCAAAATTTATAATTTTAACAATTAAATTTTAGTCAAATTATGTGTCAAATGCTTTTTACATATTATAATTATAAAATTAATTATTTCTAAAATATTCATTTAAATATCACCAGTAAAACTGTCGTTGTATTTATTATTTACTTTTGATTTTTTATATTTAAAAAATAAATTAAAAATGAATATATATATAACAAAATTTTATTAGATTTAGGTTGATGGATCAGAACCATCTCCTCTTCTTTTATATTTTTAACTTTAACAGATGTTAATACGTGATATAATTAATAATTAACGATTTAAATTGTATCTTTTATATTTTTAATTTGTATCATAAAATAAAAAATTAATTTATAAATTTTATTTAAATATAATTTAAATTGTTAATTATTAATTATATGACGTATTAATATTTATTTAAAAATTATGATGGAAAAAATTATCACTTTGATGTTAGTCGATAGATGACTTGATAGTAACACTCTGTTTCCATTTTGCTATCGTGCACATTAATAATCAATAATGCAACGACTGTAGACTTGGTCCCATGTGCCTCCCCTTCAATTTCACAATGAATTTGAAAAATATTATATAAGTCTTCCTTGCTCGGGCTATTTCTCAACTCAGCCCAACTCAACACAACACGGATTGATAATGGCAGCAGTTGCAGAAGCCAAGCCTTTCCCGATGGAAACTAAGCCAGTTTTGGCTACATCTACACTTCCCGTGTTTGCAAAAGGAACTTATTCCACAAAATTCATCACAGTTGAGACGTCAAGCAGTTCTTCTTCACCTCCAAAGCCATTGTTTATTGTTACGCCAGTTGAAAAAGGAATTTATAATGTTATCTTGTTTCTTCATGGAACTTCTCTCAGCAACAAAAGCTATTCTCGGCTCTTTGATCACATTGCTTCCCATGGATTCATAGTTGTTGCTCCCCAGGTACCCAGTAATTATAGCTATATATTCAATATTTCATTTCCATACTATTCATTCTTTATATTTATTATATGCAGATTGATTTGTACCGATATATATGATTTGGTTTTGTAGTTATACACCAGTGTGCCACCACCATGCGCAACCAAAGAACTTAACAGGGCAGCAGAAGTAACGAACTGGTTATCGACAGCCACAGGACTCAATTCAAATCTCCCGGAAAATGTTGAAGCGAACTTAAACTTGGTTACTCTTATGGGCCACAGTCGAGGAGGACAAACAGCATTTGCGCTGGCACTTGGATATGACACAAACCCTAAACTTAACCCTGAGATTCTCAGTCAATTCAAAGCAGTAATAGGCATAGACCCCGTTGCCGGGACAAATATATTGACTGAAGTTGAACCCCCTATTCTCTCCCTCGACTCGTTCAACTTCACGACGCCCGTTGCTGTGATTGGCACCGGACTCGGCGGCGAGAGTAGGTGCATTACGGCTTGTGCACCAAAAGAAGCAAATTATGAAGAATTTTTCAAAAGATGCAGATCTTCTCGAGCTCTTTTTGGTGCGATAAATTATGGTCACATGGACATGTTAGATGATAATCCATCAGATTTGAAGTCATGGGTACTCTCAAAATGCATGTGCAAAAATGGAAAGAAATCAAGGGATCCAATGAGGAGATGTGTAGGTGGGATTGTAGTGGCGTTTTTGAAGGAATATTTTGATGGTAAAAGTGAAGATTTCAAGAAAATTTTGAATGACCCTTCTGTTGCCCCTATTAAGCTTGAACCAGTTGCGTTCAAGGAAGCTTGACGATATCTCATGCTAAAGTTTATTTATAGCAATATGTGTGCGCAATCTTTTTCTTTTCCATTGAATCTACAAATAAACAGTCTTTTTATTGAATTCTTGTTGTGCATGTATGTAAACGATCAAGTTCTTTATTTGTAATGTTTTTTCTTTTTGTCCTTCTTCTTCTTCAATTACTTCTCCCCAGAACTTGTTCTAAATTTCAAAGGCGACTGCATTCAAGATTCTCAATTAGTAATTCATTTTGTATAACTTTGAGCCTAAAGGGTCTAATGATAACCTCAAATTAAGAATTAATGTAACCTTGCGAAAGAGATTTCTACCGTTTAAGTGGATATACTTAGATGATATTTCAAAATTAATTATCACATTAATAGAAACTATAAAATGTAACAGATTAATTAATTTCTTTTCCAGCTAAAACATCACTATTTCTTCTTCAATTATTCCTAAAATTGAAGATGATTATCACAGAGGCAAAGTTAGGGTTTAATAATACAATTGTTAGAAATTGTATAATACAATAATTGTATTATAGCCAGACCCGTATCAATTTGGGACCAGGAATTAGATATCTTTGTTTAAACGTCCTTGTCTACATCTTCAAAATGAATTTGATCTTTTGGTCTGGCCATCAAATTAAAAGAGTCACGAGAAATAAATGATAAATTTAAACAAAGAGTCCTCCGCCTTAACGACAACGATGGTTTTGGACTTTCGACGATGATTTTTACAGCCAATTTACTATTCTTCTGCACAAATGCCATTGTTGTTGTTATCATACTCGTCTCAACAAGTCCAGCCAATTGCCCTGTCATCAGCTTCATTCATATTCATCTGTTTTTCATATTCCTGATTAACATATATAGACGTTGCGTAAAATGCTTTTCAAACGCAATTTGATTCTGTACAAAAGTCGAAGATCGATCTCTGTACAATAAAGAACAAATTTTTTTGAAACATGTCCTCTCCAGACTCCAGTCGTGTCGTGTGATTAATTAGAGAAGAAGTTGGACACGATAAATCGAACAGCCGTACTCAATAATAGCCCACTAATTAGTTAATTAATGATAAAGCCATCATCAAAGAGGATAACAAGGGATTATTATGTCAGCTTTGGATTATAGACATATTCTATGTGAGCTTTAAAATGGTAAGATAATCTGCGGATCTAACTACCTTCTTTTTTAAAAGAAGATTAATGTGAGACTGCAGTTCTATCGGGGAAAAGATAAAGCTAGGGCATCAAATAAAGGAAAATTTGCAAAAGCATCCATTTTTATAATTCATTTTACAAACTAACCATCTTAATAATTTATTTGCTAAACAAATTAAAAAATGTATAATTGAACAAAAATATCTATATAACTAAATAACAAAAAATATCCAGTGTAAGATCAAAAGTGGGACATTTTACTTTCGAGCACTAATGAGATCTCCACTTTTGAGCACCACATGTGTGTTGAGCGAAAGTGAAAAATTTCACTTTCAATCACTTCGATTTCTTCTTCTTTTTTTTTTTTTTTAGTTTTTGTCAAAAAATATATAATACCCAATCAATTTTTTTTTGTCAAAGTCCAACAATTTTTCAAAAATTCGAAAAACAAAATCAACACAAACCACACAAAATGCAACATATCAACACCGCACACACAATATCCCTTCTTTTGATAAAAACATCTTATTTTTTCAAAAATAAAATAATTCTTCAAAAAATAATAATTTTCGATCACAAAAAAGAAAAATGGTAAAATGAAAGAGAGAAAAAACATATTTATTATTATAGGGTTACGGGAATATTTTTGTCTAATTAGATGTTTTTTGATTTGTTAGGTAAATAAATTTTTAAGATGGTTAATTGTATAAAATAAATTATAAAATTGATTATTTCTGAAAATTTCCATAAACAGTAAGAATGAATGATGCTCATACATGAGATTCACTTTATGGACATGGAACATGCAAAGCTTTAAGTTACAAGTTTATTGGGCCCATACCACAAAATATTAGCCAATTATCAGCATCAGCTGAGTTACCTTTTCTTGCAGGCGTGCTCTAATAATAATACTTTCGCCAAATGGAACAGAACAAACATTTCCTTTCAACCTCCCGTCTTTATCTATCTCATTTCCTTTTAATTTTACATGTTTACGAGTAGCACAGTAACAACAAAATAATACCAGTCGGTCGTCTCGTTGCCAATACTGAGTATTATTATTGAGAGGACAGCTCCAAGCTAGTCTAATTTTATTCTAATTCTTGATAGTTGCTGGTAACAATGGAGGGTGACGTATATCAGATTAAAAAGAGCTTGTTCAAGAACGCAATGAAAGGTCAATGGCATGAACAGCATTACACATAGCTGTTTCCCATGGCCAGGAAGAAGGTCTCGAACAGCTAGTGAAAATGATTCATGCAAAAGGTGAAAAGTGTTGGGAAATAAACGTCTACTATAAGAATCAGATTAGCGAGAATGCGAAAATAACAGCAGAAATAAAATACACACAAATTTAATAACAGAATTCGGCCAACTCAGCCTACGTCTCCTGATCTACTACAGATCGATTTACTGAAAGATGAAAATTACACATGTGTTTGTTAACACTTATAACTCACAACCCACATTCCAATTACACTTAAGAATTTTTCACCTTTGAAAAATTCTCTTACAAGTTCTTCACTCAAGCTTATTTCTCAAGCTCTCTCAAAATTCACTTAAAATTCACTTCACTTAAAACTCATTTGTTTTGGAATGTCTTTCAAATGAGAGGGAGGGAGTTTATATAGCCTCTAAAAGGCTTGATTGGTGAAGGAGTAAGTGGAGAGAGGTAGATGAGAGAGGTAAGTGGGAGGGGTAGGTGCGAGAGGTAAGTGGGAGAGGTAGGTGAATACTACTTATTTTTTTTCTTTCTTTACAATCTCCCACTTGAAGACTGATTTCAATCTATCTTCATACCTCGATCTATGCAGCAGATTTTCTAGTCTTGTTATTCTTGCAAACCAACTGAAGTTGAGCACAACTTC
>JAXCLQ010071570.1:0-11798 GCA_035584115.1 Cedrela odorata
CTTTACACACCAAAAGACTAGAAACTTAGAAAAAAATAAATAAATTTTGAATTGATCGAGAGATAACTGAAATAAATAAAATTCGAATAAAAACACGAAAAATCAATAACTGAAAATTTATCGAAGGATTCTTAATTACCTTGATAAAAAATTCATTGAGAGATTTTAAAAGAATTATTAAGAATCCATCAATGAATTTATGGAGGGATTTCAGGCATGAAATCCTTTCATCGAGAAAAAAAGAAGACAGCCCAAAAACAAGCATTCCTATCCAACGCTTTGTAATAGTTGATAAAAAAATACAACAAAATTGATAAATAGATGTAAAAAAATAAAAACATAAAACTTTATTCAAAATACACTAATAATCATATTTTTTTTAACTTAAAAAGCCCACTAACCTCAATCTTTTCTTTATTAGAAAATTCTAAATAAATAGCCAGAAAATGGACATCGGTGTGCCTTTGGAATAGAATGGGAACATCTCACTTTTGGGTTTGGGAACAGTGGCTTTCGAACGGGGAAGAAGGGAAGAATGAAATAAATATGCATAAGGATAAAATTATCCAAAAAAAGAAAGAGGAAAGGGTAAAATGATTATGGTGGAGCAAATTTAGCCCCAAATATAATAACTTTATCACTTGGGTTATAAATATAATTGGACCCAAAAATTAAACCATTTTAATAAAAAAAAACTCTTTATTTTTTTTTTCTTGTTCTTTTTTTAAAAAAGGAGTAAATAATGATAATAATATGTATAAAGAGGATTAAGAAAAAAAAATTTACTACCAAAGGCAAGTTTGAGATTACGGTGACTTATATAATAATTTGTTAATGTTATGCTGAAAAATAATAATTTTTTTTTAAAGATAATTAAGTGTTGGATATACTATTTTGTTGCAAGTGATATGAATTTCAAAATAGAATGTGCATTTGATAAACTTGAGAATGTGTAATGATCAAAATAGATATGTGATTGATAAATTAGGGTTTATGAAAATATACGATATAATTGTATTTTTATTAAATTGATGAAGTTGTAAAAATTTTAAAAATCACATTAAATATTTTCTTAAATTATTTGATAAGCTATTTTTTAAAAGCAACCATTCAAATTATATAATAAGCAACTTAATTTTTTTTTACCATACATAAATTTAATCAAAGGTCATACTTGTAGCATTTTCACCACAATTCCAAACGGACCCTAAATTAATTTGATTATTTTTATTTTTTACAAAGTATTTTATGTTTATTTATATAAAAGAAAATTATACACAAGTATATACACACAGAGCAACTCCTCTTTTTTTCACCCATAATCTTTTACCCTCAATTTCTAAGTTTTTTAATTGTTATGATTTGTGCTTATATGTACTTCTTTGAATATAAAATTCAATAACTAATTAATCCCACTACTTACTATTACATAATTCACTTCTTTCCCTAATTTCTCTTTACATTTTTAATTTTCTTTCTATTTTCCTCTCTCATATGTACCCATTTTCTTCCATTCTCTACATACATATATTTTATAAACACAAACTCAAAGTCAAGAGAAGGCAAACATAATGTGCTTCAAACATAGGGGTAAAATGGTCATTTAATGATATTTATTATTATTACATGTGCATAATTCAAGGTTTAATTGACACTGGCTTAATGAAACAATTAATATAAACTTAGTTGTATTTTTCAAAAACTAAAAAAGGGACCAAACTGCAAAGTTTCAGGGACTAAATTACAAGAATTTTAAACACTGAAAATCGAGTTACTATAGCAGAGTACTGTAGTAAGTTACTATAGCAAGTTATTGTAGCAACTGGTCGACCAAATGGAGAAAATGGTCAACCATTTTGGGTGACACTATAGAAATGTAGTGCATTGTTCACAACACTATAGTAATCTGGTCGACTGGTTTTGAAAAAAGGTCAACCGATTTGCTGAAAAAAATGGGTTTTTACAGATTTTTCAAAAATTTTAAGGGTATTTTGGTGTTTTCACCGATTTTTCTATGTATACCCAAGCCCTTCACTTGTTTTTAACACCTCTCTCTCTAAAATAGGTTTTTTTTTCTCTCCCTCTTTATTTCTCTTCATTTCTCTAAATTTCTCCGATGTTCCGTCGAATTTCCACTACCAAATGACTCCCCGTCCTCTCCTCTTTGCATTGGTACTAGTTATGAGCTAAGAAAAGTAAGAAATGATAAGGAGCAAAAATGGGTTTCGAATCAAAATTGAGGCTTTTCGGATTAAACAACTGATCGAGGTTTCTAAGAGTTTCTATGGAGTACCGGTAAAGCCTATTAACCCCTTATAGTCATGATTTTACAATTTTTAGAATGTTAAAATGTTGAGGTTACTGTTTATCTAAAATTTTCGCTTATATTCACGTAGGAAATCTAGAATTTATGTTAATTTAGGTAAATTGGAGATGTATGGTAATGGTATATGAGTTAAATATTGCTTGGAACGTATATATTTGTTTTAGATAGAAATACGAATTTGAAAATTTCATTGATTTATGCATAGGAAACTTAGAATTGTGTTTTAGAGTGATAATTGGAAGAATATGATATCGAATATGTATTGATTCATCATTGGAATAATTGTAATTATATTTGTCGAAAATATAGATTCGTATAGAATTGCAGTAAATAGAAGTTTATGAAGACGCGTACGTGTTGAATGTCGTTAAAGATAGGTATAGTCATTTGACACAAAAAGGTAAAATTTGGAATGTTAATGGCCATGAGATTTTATTATTGAAAATCGAATTAATAACCTGTTAGTTAAGCCTTGTGAATGTGTCGTGTGCCAACTAAGAATATTTAGCCACATTCTTCACGAACATTCTATTTTTATGCATATAAGGATAATTATTTGGGGACGTGAAATTTATTTAAGATATGTATGTGTGATACTAAGTTCTAAAAACCCAAGCCCAAGTGTCAAGTGGACATGTAATGGGAGTGATTGCCCTCCTCTTATTGTGAGAAGATTTATATATACATATTATGTAAATAAAAAGCATATGATATTTATATGCATACTTGTGTGCTAAAAACAAGCTGCTTTCCGATTTAAAGAAATTGTTGAGATGGAAATGATTATTGTTGTTGTGCAAAATGTTGAAATGGTTTATAAATGGCCTGCTGTTAAAGTTTTATTTGATATACATGCATGTAATGGCAAAGGAGGCCGAATTTGGATTAAATGTTTGTGAACATTGTTTGAAAAGGCACTGGCCAGGGAGGCCATGTAATGCCCGCAATTTTGAAAATTTATAACTATAGCATCTGCAGTATATAGAAAATTTAATCAAATAATTTAATGTTATTTGGTTAATTAAAATTTTATGTAACTTAAAATTTTTGGGTGAATGATTAAATTTTAGGCTCAAAATAGTGTTATTCATTTAGGCCTAAAATTAATTTTGTTAAGTTAGGCTATAAGTGAATTTTTGGATTAAGGAAATAGTACTTAGATTAATTTTAGACTTAATAGTAAATATTCTTAAATATTCAAGGTTATTTTAGATTTTTTAGGATGAAAATGAAAATTTGTTTAAAGTTTTAGGCTATTTTCATAATATTAAAAATAGCAAAGACCTAATTGATATTTTGCATCCCAAAATAAAACACATTTTAGCCATCTTCTCTACCCCGCCCATATTCATTTTAGCATTTTTACAGTAAGCTTTTCTCCAATTTTGGCCAAATTATTCCGAATTCGAGCGATTTTTTTTCAAATCTTAGTTACGAGTAAGCTTTATAACTTGTTAAAAGTTTGATTTTTAGATTTTTAGCATTGATTTAATCATAGTTACTGTTTATCCATCCAAACTAAACTTAATTTTGAATAGAAAATATTAAATTGGGATAAATTGGAGTAGAAAATATAGTATTGGATTGATTTAGCATTAATTGAGGTGTTTGTGGAAAGAAATTTGTGTGTTTTTCTCTGGATAAACAGTATTTTGACTGTGCTATAGTATTTTTAAATGTTGCTACAGTAACTTTAATTTATACAGTAACTATTTGTACAGTAACTTTATCTGCACAGTAATTATTTACACAATAATCTGATATAAACAGTGTTTAGCTACAGTATTCCTCAAATATAAATAGTATGATGCTATAGTATTTCTGTGTAAACATTATTTTTGGTACAGTATTAAAATAAAAAACCGTATTTGTTTAGTTAGGCGAAAATATATAAATTTAAGGCAGTAAAAAACATGAATTAGCATAAATTAGTAATAGAAATCGTTGTTAAAAATTGGATAAAGGATTTAGTTAGTTAAATTTTGTGATAAGGGTAAAACTAAGGAAATTTTGACACTAATTGCAAGAATATCGCATCTAAAATATTTACATTGTTTTATTGAATAGTAAAAAACATGATTTATATATTTGTGGTATTAGGTTATGAGAATCTAGAAGAAAGATCATGTTAGGTGGGAGGATCATTAGTGGGAGTGGTTACCCTCCCATTGTTGTAAGTAAATCGTGCATGTATTTTTAATATTTTCAAAAATCATACGATATTCAATGTTATGCTAAAAATGGTGAATTTTAATGTTTTGGTATGTTGAGATTGTTTTTATGAAATGAAAATTGAAAATGATGAATTTAAATGTTTAATATGCCGATATCGCATGTATGAAATAATTTTTGAAAATGATGTCGATGTGTAAATGTTAATTAATGAGAATGATTTTATAGTTCTAGTCGTTAGTTAATGTTTATTCTGAGCTATTCAAAATTCTGTTTAACGCGCAATGTGCATTTCTGTTTAACATGCAATGCACATTTCTGTTGGAATTGATATGAAAATGTCTGCTTTAAGCAGAACACGTGATCACGTTCTGAATCCGGGTCACCATGGATGCAGGTAACACTAACTAACTGAGCCATTCTGAAAATATTTGAAATATGAATGTATTTCTGTGTTAATTGACAGTTTGAAAATTCATTGATTCGGTTGTGCAAATATAATTGCTTTGACAAGAAAAGAAATATGTAAGGTTTAAAAATGTATTGATCTGTTTGAACATTTATATTCTGTATCATATCGACATATGAAAAACTTGCATGGTTTATTTACTGAGATGTTATCTCACTCCTTATTGTAAAAATTTTATTTTTCAGAGAATAGTACGTAAAAGTGACAAAGGACGCATGTAAGGTTAGTTAGGTATAAATGAAAATCTTGGTTATATGTGTAATTAATAGAGTAATTATAAGTTTGAGAACTAGTTATATAGATAACTCTTTGTACATGTAAGGAATTTAGAAATTGTAGACATTTAAGAATTATGTAATAGTAATACTCTTTGTATGAAATGATATAGCATTATATAATAATGATTGATTGAATAAATATGAGAATGGGGTGTTACAGCCCAGGTTTTGATTTTACATGGTTACACATTTGATTTGAAAATTAAATATTTTAATGCATGTATATTTTGGTGACGAGGCTAGTAAGGTCGAACATTGTGATATTGTAAACCCTGTCCTTCGAACACAGGGGTAAAATAGTCATTTAAGAATACTCAATATCATACATACATGATTTAAAATTTATTTGACACATTAACGAGGTTTAGGAGAACTTAAGTTGACTTAACGAATGATTAATATAGATTTATAAATATTTGTCAAAATTTGAAAAGGGACTAAATTGAAAGATTTTTAGAGACCAAATTGCAAAATTTTCAAACAGTGAAAAATGAGTTACTGTAGCACTCAAAAAACGGTCAACCAACTTGTGAAAATGGTCGACCAGCAGTATCGATATTGGTGAACAGTACCAATTTGGTCGATCGAGTTGAAAAATGGTCGACCAACAGTAAAGTTGTTCGACGATACTATTCACGCTGTAGTACTGTAACGCACTGTTTACGATACTATTTATCGTAAAAACTCAGTTTTTTTTAAGATTTTGTAAAGTTTTTAAGGGTATTATGAACTTTTTACACTTTATCTATATATACCCAAGCCCCCAAAAGTGTTTTCAAGATTCTCTCACTCTAAAAATACACCAAAAAATCAACTCTCTTTCTCTCTAAAGAATCTCTCTCACTTCTCTCTTCAATTTCTCCTAATTTGTCTGATTAAATTTGAGATTTTCACCACCAAATGACTCCCCGTCATTTCCTCTTCGATTTGATACTGATATTGGGCTAGAAAATGCAAGAAACGGGAAGAAGAAAAATGGGTTTCGAGGGAAAATTGGGGCTTTTGCAGTGAAGCGACAAATTGAAGTTTCTATGGCCTTAAGCAAGTTACCGATAAGTCAAATAACTCATTACAAGTATGATTTTAAGATTTGAAGCAAATTGTGGCTTAGGGATTACTGTTCATCTGAAAATTTAAGTTTAATTTTGTATAGAAAATGTAGTATATTGATATATAGCAATAATTGGAAGTATAGGATATAAAATATACGTTGAATTGTCACTGGAATAGTTATATTGATAATCGTTGAAAATATGAATTTTGTTGGATTGTGGTAAAGGGTGAGTTACCATGATATATGTATACATATATATATATATACACATGTTGAATGTTATCGAGAATAGGTGTGGTTGCTGTAGATGTAAAAGTAAGAATTTAAAATAATTATGGCCGTGGGATTCTGTTGTTGGGAATTGGATAAATGGTCTCGATAGTAAAGCCTCGTAATGTGTATGTATCAACTAAGGAGTCTTAGGCATGTCTTCCACAAAACATCCATCTAAAGCATTGTGCTTAAATTACATTGGAATCGTGAAGTTGATTTATATTCATGTGTGTGTAATATAGGCGCCGAACACCCAAGAGAGGAATACACTAAGCACAAGAAATAGTATTAGAAGTGAATACCCTCCCTATTATTGTGAGTGAATCTAAACACATTTTTGCTTTGAAACTATTTTATGAAACTTACGGTTTTATGTTTTAAGAAATAGATTTATTATTGTTGTTTTTACGATATATGCAAATGGCCTGTGTTATTAAAGTTTTATGTAAATGGCTAGGAGGCCAAGTTTGATTTTGAAATTGTATATCTATATTGTGATTGGAAATGAAATTGATTTGAATATATACATGTTTGTGGCTTTGAATTTGGTGATGGTTGGGAGGGCTAAGTATGTATGAGATTGTAGTTACAAGGTAGTAGCCTAGGGACGAACTTATGAGAGGGTGCCTAGGTGAGTTGACCGCAGGTAAGGTAGTTATATTGCTAGATATGATGATATGGAGTTGCCTACCTTCGGGATTATCGAAGACAGCCATAAGTGTCACCACATGACTATTCGAGGAGAACATTAATGGTGGGCAGATTTGATAATTCATGCATTTCTTTATGTTAAAAAGAATATGATTTGTAATTTGAGCATTTTTTTATGTGCATAACGCTCACTAACAGTCTCAGGGTTACCAAGGCCAAGGTAATCACCGAGAACAGAAGCCAGCCCAGTAATTTGAATGACAGGACATGGTTTTATCCACATAGAATTATTTTATATGCACTAACAATGATTTTATTACACTATATTTTTGTCCACTCACAGAGTATATCCCCATATACTCACCTCCCTCGCCTCTCAGTTTCAGGAAATGAAGCGTAGCCGAGAATTGTAATTGGTGGTGGTGATCAATAAAGGGTGTAACGCCCTTAGGTACAATTGATACTCTCGACTCACAGACTTAGACAGATTAGTTCACTGGGTATCTTTTATAAAATTGTTTTATGTATATAATTATGAATAGATATGATGTAATTTAATAAGTATTTTACATGTATTTTAAATAAAATATATGTCCCTGGTGGGATGATTTGGAAACTGTCTTAGAGAGATATATTTATGTGAATATGTTTATGAACCTATTTTTGAGATGCATGTAAATGAGTATATAGGGTACAAGTACCCAAGCAGCCTTACAAGCATGAGGGATATGTTCAAGGATAAGAATGTGTCTTGAAAGTCTGTGGCGGTTGTCACGTGTGGACCTTACAGGCGGGGGTGTGACAGATATGGCTAGTGGGCTAGTTATATGGCTTTTGCACCTGTTTATTTATTGTATATATAGGGAGGTAGCTTATGGATGGACCTATGAGAGGTTGCATAGATGAGTGGAGCCGTAGTAGGGCTGTATAAGGGGGAAAAACTATGGTGAGCCCATTATATGCCGAGCATTATGTACCGAGAACTATGCGCTGCTATAAAGACCCTATAAAAAGTCTTAGCGGCTTGATATGAATCTCTTGGACTTGACGGTTATGACAAGGATAGTCACTTTATCACTAAGTGACTACTCAAGGCCAGCATCAATGAGACAGGCAATGTTTTATTAGTAAAGAAAGGAATAATTAGTTTATTAGAAGACATTGTATATGATTTTATGCATAACAGGCTCACTAATAGATTTCGACGTTACCTTAACTAAAGTAACAGCTGAGATAGTATGACCAACCCGGTTTTGAGGTTTTAAATTAAATACAGACTAAGAAATTGTTTTACAGTCATTTGTTGTACATAATATGTATATATGTATTTTGAGTATAGTTGTATACCCACTTCTCATAATTACAACTTTTAAGTTAGAAGCATTAGTCCTAACTGGACTTGTGGTTATAGTAGAAGGCATACGATGCTCTTGATAAGTTTTCCTTACTCGACTCACAAACGTAATTGGAGTTCACAGGATATGTATTTATGTTGGATTGGTTTTATTTGGATTTTGATGAGAAATTGTAAATTGAATGTTATGTAAGAATTTATTATCTTATTTAACCCATATGTAATGATTTTATAAATTGATATTTATATTAATCAATCCTATTATGGATGAATTGATCATGGAGATCAATTATGATTTACAGGAAGCCTTACAGGCTCTCTTGATATATTCTGGATTTATGAATTATAATTAAGAAGGTATGTGGCCATTGTCATAGGTGGATTCTTAGGCCAGGGCGTAATACATAAACAAAATATTTTTCCTTCTTTTAAGAAGCATGTAAACTTAAAAAACTATTTTTCATAAGCACATAGAAAAAGGTGTTATAATTTTTTTTTTATTTTCTTAATAATTGTGTATAATATTATGCTTATAAAATTTTTTATTTTTGACTTTTGAATTTAAGTTGAGAGGAAAGAGAGTTGTGAATGTAGTAATTTTAGGCCACAAATTAGAATCAATAACTACGATTTTGTGAAAAATAAGGTTGAATATATATATATATATATATATATATACAGAGGAAGAATCGAAAACCTCTTAACTTTAAATAAATTTTTATACTAATTCTTAACCCTTAAATCAATGGTTTATCCAAGACGATGATTAAATGTAATAAATAGAGAGATTTTATATACTTTATTACATATGATTTTTTTGTGTCTTTTCATAATCATACCTTTTTAATGTAATAAATTATAACATCTCTCGTCCTAATCTTTCTCTTACTTAATCTTCTCTTTTCTTTTCTCATCACGTATTTTCTCTCTCTTTTATTTATTGTTTTCTCTTGGCCTCGATAACACACCAAGTACCGTGATTAAGATTGTAAGGCACTCTTGGTAATAAGGCATCCTTGACATCAAACAAGTGCCAAGTATTTTGTATAAGGCAAAACCGTATTAAAGAAATTCTACCTCGGAAGTGTTGCCAAGGTATTTAAGTCACTCTCGATAGTGAAAAGATCATGATAGGGAGACATCTTCGGTATCAAGAAAGCGCCAAGTATTTTTCGTGAGATAGGAACATATTAAAAAGGAGGCATCTTTAATGCCATAGAATACTCAAGTGTTCATAAGGCGCAAACTTTGTGCCACCATAGTTTATACTACCATAATATTTCAATAGTGGTCTCAATGAAGTGGCATCCTTAATTTTATGTGAGCAGGAAGTGTCCTTCATCAAGTGCAAACTTCATGTCACCTTAGTGTAGCTTTATACACACATCAACTAAATAATATTTAGCACCAACCACCCACATTTAATTATGTGAGATGATAAAATTTGAACTTTAGTTAAACCAAGTACTTTGTTAGTGTTAGGTGAAGTTTGAACAATGTTTGTGATGTTACTTGGTGTGTTATCAAGGTTGCATGAAAGCCAGTATGTTAGTGCGTCAAAGGTCTCATTCAAGTTTGAGGAGTTTGCTTACGAGGAAGCCACCTTATTTGTTATCGAGAAAGACATCTCCAAGAAAGAGAAGGCACTTTTCCAACGTGCTTAGTCTTCACCACTATAGCCATCTTACTTAGGGCTCTCTTCTTCAATTTTAGTGTATTTTGAGTTACTTTGATTGTATTTTCCTTGAGTTATATAGTTAAAACACATTGTATTGAGTTAGTTGTAATGAATGTTTTTCTTACATAGAATACAATTTGTGTTTGTTCACTAAGATTTTGGTATTTATACACTATTCGTATAATATCAAAATTTTGATATTAACTACTCTAAATGGTAGAATGATTTATTTCATCACTAAGATAGTAGCCTTAATGAAATTAAAAAGTTTGTGTTATGTAAAAGCTATATGCGCTATAAATATACAATAGAGAATAACATATATTTTCAACGTTTTCGAGTCAGTTTTTCTTCGCACACAAATTTGTTCAATCATGATAGTTGCCACACATTTTTAAGTTAGGATTCAAAATTCAAATCGATCCAAAACTGTTGATTTTAATTTGAATTAAATCGATCTAAACCGATAGTAGGAGACAAACCGAATAGATCCAAAATGATAGTTAGTTTGGTTTGCTGGTTTAGGTATAAACTAAAATATTAATTTAATTGCAAGACCCAAATTTTTCATCTTATATTTCACATTGCAATTCTTAAGACAAGTTTCGGTTCAGTTCAATTATTGGTTTGAATTAAACCAAAAGATAAAAATTATTTTTTTAATTTTATAGGCTATAGGAGTGTTCAAAACAAGTTTCGATTTCGGTTCCACTTAAAATTGGAACCTACTCTGTTTAATAGGGTACCTTATTTTTCGGTTCTGGTCCAAAAACAGGGTACCTTGTTTATCAAATACACATATTAGAATTATATTTTTACTTTTAACAATCACTATATGTTTAACTCATGAAAAGGACAGGAATGCAAAGTGATCTTCCATAAAGCTAATTAATTTCCATGTCAAGAAGACACATTCAATTTAAAAAATGGAAATTTCTGGAGTAAACTTTTTCTTCAAAAATGATTTATCTTACTTTTACATATGCAGTAGCCTTAGTTGATGCTTCACTTCTAACATTTGGGAAAGCTTACACATGCAGAATTCTAATTTTTGTACTTTGTGTGCTATTCAAGTTCATGGACATCGGCATTAGTTGTGTCCCATAGCAGTCTGGTTCAGAACTTGTTGCACAGATCAGAGGGTTGCCAACAATGTTGGAACAACACAAAGGTATATCAGAAATTTTACTGTCCAAATTCTCTGTTGCATAGATCAAAGAACTGCCAACAATTATTACTTGAATGTTTTGGCAGCAAATTTGGTACAGGACCACTCAGATTATCGTAGGACAAGTCACTGAAATGCAAAGGATCAAAGAATGTTAAAACATTTTCAAGAAGCAAAATCCAATCAGAAACACAAATCATTGATAAATAAGAATCAAGAAACTTACAGAATGATAAGCTGGGTCATGTTAGCCAACGACATTGGAAATGCTCTAGAAAGACTGTTATTATTAAACCTTCTATATGCAGTTCACAAAATTCTTGTCAAATTAAACCCCAAGCCAATAAATACTTTTATGAATTATATCAAAAATTT
>JAXCLQ010071572.1:0-11788 GCA_035584115.1 Cedrela odorata
TAATTGAATGAAAACAAAACTATTTCATTAAATAGGATTTCATCCTAACCTTAGTACAAGAAAATTAGAAATACATGATGGAATTGAAAACAAAATAAAAGATAGAACCTAGTTGATGACCATTTGTAATCTTCAATCTTGATAGCCACCCTTACTCTTCAAACTAGAACTCTTCTGTATCTTCAAGAACCAACCTTTTACATTTCTTTCAGATCTCCCCTCTCTTCAAAATCTCACCTCATTTATAGGCAATTCCATGAATGCTTTACATGTGTGATCACATGCAAGTTACAGAATTTTAACATGTTTTGTCTGCCATATTGTGTTGCCATTTTGAACCTTTTACAATTGGAACTGGGTAAAGATATCTTCATAAAAGATGTTGGCCAGTGAATCTTCTTTCCATCAATATAAATATCATAATTTTCTGAGTTTAAAACTAAAGATATGGTTAAAATACCGAAAGGTGCTCAAGTTGCTATTGATGATATATATATATATATATATTCATGTTATTCTCTACTTTGAACAACCTTACTGAATGAATATGATCATGATCTCCACATGAAAGTTTTACAAGAATCTCTTAGCTTTCCAATAAATCAAGAATCATAGCTTTTGGATATGTATTTGCAAAGTTATGTTTAATTTATTAAAACATGTCACATGTTAAAAATATGACAAATGATGCATGTGACGAATTTTGCAAGTTGCTATCTTTTCCCCTTGAATGAGTTGGCATTCCACCTTCATTAAAACAAAATAATAAAATCAAAGTAATACAAATACATTAAAATAAAATACAATAAGACAAATATTAACTAAAGACAAATAAAATATGTTACATAAAATAAAATACTAATTAAAGTAAATTATTAAATTAAATTGAGTTACTAATCTAAAATAAGGGTAATAAACATACATAAATAATGCTCATCATTTTACTTATTAAGAATTATTGTAGAGTAATTTAGTTAAAATTTAGAAAGGAAACAAATCATTTGTAAATACGTAACTATAGTAAAGTCTCAGAAGCCACTATGTGAAACTTCTTTGAGTATCTTAAATGAGTTCTCATACATGTCTAAGACCTTTATTAGCCATATCCGAGACCTTTGTAAAAGGGCCTCAGCTTGAAGTGCTGACCCAAGGCCTTTTAGCTGACCTTACGAGGTATCAGCTCTTACTACCACTAAGGTCCTTGTTATCCTCTAGACGGTCTCCTCAGGTTTAAGCTTGGTCTCAGAACATTATTTACCTGCTTATGAAGTTCTGTTCCAGTCTATGGCTCATTAGGCTTCATGTATACCCTAGGCCATATACCCAACATCAAACCTCCTAATTTTAGTAAAAAATAACTATTTTTGTCAAAAACTAAAAGGTTATATTTGAAAAGATGTGTTTGTGTGCAGACTTAAATGTTCAACTTAAAATCCACTAGCTTCTCACACGTGGCAGATGTTGATTGCGCCTCGGGATCACGATGTTTGGGGCCTTAATGATGGTCGTCTCCTTTATTATTAATAAAAGACACCCCTCAGCTTCTCTTTTGACGTGGTGTCATCTTGTCCCTTAATCTGTAACGCACATCAATGGTTGGGGTTTTTCTATTTCTTTAAACACCTTCCCTCTTCACCTTTTCAACTCTTTCTATTTTTACCTTTATGTTGTTATTCTCTAAGTGTTTCAAGCAGTCTCAATAATAATAAAACTCGAGCTTCAGGCAAGATTTCAAGTTCCTTTTCTTCAACAACAATTAACTAGTAAGTCTTATTCCTTTCTCAAACTCTTTACTTTTCGCTAAAGTCATAATACTGTTGATTGGTTGTGGTTATTGCTAATTGACCTTTAAGACTTATAGACCTTAGGCGTTTAACTTTGCGAGTTATTAGTGATCCTAGGGCAGTTTTTAATTGTCTTGTTTTTTCGTATAAATATAGATTAACCCTAGTGATAGCGTAGCTGCTTCTAGAGGAAATAACTCCGAAGGAGAAATGGTTATAGTTCCAATTCATCCTCCCATCACGAATAGATGGAACTAGTCCATACGAGGTAGACTGGTTTAATTCAATCACTGTGGAATCGAACTTAGAAGTGTATACTAGGGTTTACAACATACCTGAGGGGGTTTATCTTAAAGTGCCAGAGGCAGATGAACTTCCGAGCTATCCACCTAAGGGTGAGATAGCTTTTAACGAGGAACTTTTCCATTTAGACGTTAGGCCTCCCCTCTAACACTATTTCGCTCAAATTCTTGACTCCTTCAAAATTCCTCCTTACCAACTGAATTTGAATAGTTGGAAGATCCTGTCAAGTCTGTTTGTCTTGTGGCATCATATTTTTTATTTTAACCCCTTTATTGAGGAAATTGAGTTCATGTACTTGCTGAAAAGAAATCCAATAAAAAGCCTAAGGTGCTACTAACTCTAAAACTGCCCTAAAAACATAACCTTGTTACTGGTAACCCTACCTTCAACAAGAACTAGAAAAAGAAGCTGTTTTTTGTTGGTGGTGATTAGAATTCCAATCCCGACACCTATGTACCAAGACTCTTTGGCGAGGCCGTCACCTGGAGTGACTCGCCTAGGTTAGACCTTCGTAGCCAAAAGAGAGTAAGGTTGGCTAGGTCATCTACTACTAACCAGAGTATTTTGCTCTTGGATGATAACCTGATCTCGTTAGGCCTCATGAGCTTTTGTATAACTACAGATGAATTGGCCTCAGAAAAGGCCACTCCAAGAGGTAAATATCTCAAATTTTATCTGTTTTTGTATTTGAATTGTAGTGTCTGATCTTAATAATATTTGCCTTGTAAGAGAGATGGCTTCCAGATATCCTACTCTTAACCCCTTAAAGGTTTTGTAAAGGTTGGCAAAAGAGAAGAAGTCTGGGAGGGCTTCTCTGCCCCCCAAGGTTGCCCATGAAGGTCAGGCTAAGGCCTCGAGGTCTTCTAAGGCTGTGGGCTCTTCAAGCTCAGTTCGCCCACCAACTCCAAATAAGGAAGTAGTGATCTGAAACCAAGTGCCTCCTCCTGCTCCCCCAACGGATAAGAGAAAAGGGAAGTGTAAGGCTATAGCTTTAGCTTCTGAAGAGAGGTCTTAGAAGAAGAAACAGATGTTTGGCCAAGCTGACAAGGAGCTGGTTAAACTATATGAACTTCTCCCTAAGGATCTTCCAGCGGAGAAGAAGGGGTTTTTTGAGCACTTTCTTCCTTGCATCAATCAGCAAGCCCAGAGCATCAGCCATAAGTTTATCGAAGATCTTGCTGAGCTCTCAAGCGAGTCGCTGATGAACTTCCAACTGAAATGGTTGGGTCAGGTAGGTCGATTTTTCCTTAGTCTTACAAAGAAAGGATTGGTTTTCTTTAATTTGACATCTGACCCATTTGTGTTGGTGATTTTCAACTTCTATACTCGACTACGCTGTAGCAGGGTGCCCTTGTAGATGACTTCTCTAAGGCATCTAAAGCTAAGAAGAGAGCCGAGATGGTAGAGAAGAACTTGGTCTTAGAGAGGACTAAGTTCGAATCTAACCTGGGCAAGTTGGCTACGGAGCGAAAGGAACTCCAGGTCAGGGCGGCTATAGCAGAGTCTTCCTTCACTAAATCCAATATAAGATTAGGCGTCCTAAAGTCGGAGGTTAATGGCCTGAGGAATGAGGGTCAGAAGTGCCTTCAAGATTTTGATAAGGCATGTGAGGAGTTGCGGCAAAGCCTGAACGTGGAGAGGTAACGACTTCGCCAGAGAGTCAATGATAACATTGACTTGACTTACAAAACGCTGTAGGATGAATATCCCGACCTCGATCTGAGCTGGCTATATTAAGCCTTAGGGAAGGAGCCTCCACTCCAAAAGAGAGAGTCTTCAGAAGGTGTTCCACTTGTGGGGTCCGTTACCGCTCCTTCTGCTGATCTACTTGATGCCACTATGGTTGAGCCAGTAAAGGTCTCTTCAGCCGAGGTGGTGGAGGTTTCTTGTCTCAGGACCCAATCTCCTACTTGAAAGAGCGATGCCGAACATGTTTGTTGTAATATCTAGCCACTCTTTGTTGGTGAGCCGTTACCTTTATCATTACCTAATTCCTTCTTTCCTTCAATAGGTTTAGCTTCAAGCGCAAGCTTCGATCATTGGATGCCTAATCGTAGTAATTGACCCGAAAAGTTGGTATATTGACCTCAATAGAAATCATTACTTCGCAATCAAAAGCTAGGCTATAAGGGGTCTCCCCTGTAGCTACCTTTGGGGTAATTCTGTACGCCCAAAGGACCTCAAGAAGTTTGTAAATACATGCACATTTGTGCCCCTTGAGCTTTTTTTTTAGTGCCTTTTTGATGACCTTGTTAGCGGCTTCTACTTGCCCATTGGCCTTTGAATGAGCCAGCGTTACAAATAGGAGGTTAATCGAGAAATTTGAGCATAATTCTATAAAGCTTATATTGTCAAACTGCTTTCCATTGTTGGTGATCAATACGTGAGGTATCCCAAACCAGTAGATTATATTATGCTTAACAAATGTTATGACCCTTTTCTCAGTGATAGAAGCCAATGGCTTGGTTTCTACCCACTTGGTGAAGTAATCGATGGCCACTATAGCATACTTTATATTGGATCTGGCTGGGGCAGTGGTCCGATGAGATCAAGTCCTCACTGAGAGAATGGCTAGGAGCTCGATAAGGAGGTTAGGTTCTCTGGGGGTTGTCTCAAAATGTTGTCGTACACCTGACATATATGGCAAGTTTTTGCTACCTGTGCGTCATTTTGTGAGAGTGTTGGATAGTAATACCCTTTCCTTTGGACTTTGTGAGTCATAGACCGAGATCCCCCATAGCTTATACATACTCCATAGTAGATTTCTTCTAGAATCTAAGCCACTTCTTCGAGTCTGAGACATCTAAGATACGGGATGCTGTAACTCTATTTATATAGTTCTCCATCAATAACAGTATACCTCACTGACCTGTTTTTTACTTTTCTTGCTTCATCCTTGTCGCCTAGGAGCTTTCCCTCTTAGATGTAAGACTTTATTTCTTTAATTTAGCAGTGGCAAGAATCGAGTTGAGCTATGCAGGGGCAGCTTATGCTTCCCTCGGTGCTTCTCTGCTCTAACACGTCGATTGAAACTGAGACTGGAATACTTTCTTTAAAAATAGAGACTAATTTTGCCAACATGTCTGCCATAAAGTTTTCAACTCTCGGGATCTGTTTTATGGTAATAGCCTTTAATGTACTCAAGAGTTATTTAGCTTTTTCTAGATAAGCCTGCATGTTGTTTTCCCGAGCCTAGAACTATCATTCTATTTGACTAGCTATTAGCTAGGAATCGCAGAGAATGTTTAAGCCCGTGATCCCTAGCGCCTGAGCTAACTTGACCCCTACAATCAGAGCTTCGTACTTCACCTCGTTGTTAGTAACCTTAAAATTAAATTTTAAGGAATATATTACCTCGGTTCCATTAGGATTTATAAGGACTACCCCGGCTTCTCTTTCTTGTGCATTCGAAATTACATTAATGAAGAGGCCCAGATAGGCTCGGCTTTGTATGAAACGATCGAATCTCCAACCCTCTGATCAGAATGCTCTTCCTGGATTTGACACGTAAGGAGGTGTTCCGCTATCGATCTTTCAGCCACAAAATCTGCTATCGTACTTGCTGAGCTCAACTGACCACTTTACTAACCGACCTGATAGGTTGGTCGATGGAGAACCTGCCTCAGAGGCTAAGTTGTTAGTACGACAACCTGGTGGGCCTGGAAGTACGGTCGCAACTTTCGTGTTGCTACTACCAATGCCAATGCTGAATTTTCAAGGGGTGAATATCTTATCGCGGTATCCAATAGTGCCTTACTAGTGTAGTAAATGGGGCGATGGATCTTTTCCGCATCTTCTTTCACTAAAATAGAGCTTACTGAGTGGTCGTTTACTATGAGATAAAGATACAGTATGTCCCCTGCTTTTGGTCTTGTCAGGTGTGGTAATGATGCAAGGTACTGCTTCAGCTCCTAGAAACTACATTTGCATTCCTCTGTCCATTCAATATTATTTCCTTTTTTCATGATCTAAAAGAAAAGGAAGCATCTGTCAGTTGCTTTGGACAAGAATCTGCTTAGCGCCGCCAATCGTCCTGTCAAGCTCTAGAGTTCTTTGAGAGTGGATGGGGATTTTAAGTTTAGGATAACCTTAATTTTATGTGGATTGGCTTCGATGCCCAGCTTGCTAACCATATATCCTAGGAACTTTCCAGCTTGCACTTCAAACGCACATTTCTCGGGGATTAATTTCATGTTGTATTTTCTCAGATAGAAGAATATCTCTTCCTAGTGTCTCGGATGGTCTTGAGCTTTCAGGGATTTGGTGATCATGTCGTCCATATTTACTTCCATGGTTCTCCTAATTAACGGCTTGAAGACTCGATTGACCAGCCTTTAGAAAGTTACCCCAGAATTATTTAACCCGAAGGGCATCACCTTATAGTAATATAACCCTTGGTCGGTAATGAATGTAGTTTTGTCCTGGTCCGGTTCATACATTTCGATCTAATTATATCCTAAGAATGGGTCCATAAAGCTTAGCAGTTCGTGGTCGACTGTCGAATCTATATACTGGTCAATTTTGGGGAGTGGGAAACTATCTCTGGGGTAGGTTTTATTCAAATCCGTGAAGTTCACACACATCCTCCACTTCTCATTGGACTTTTTAACCATCACCACAATCAAGACCCATTCCAAGTAGAGCACTTCCTTGATGAACTTGGCCTTCATTAGTTTATTTACCTCAGTGTGTACCACTTTTCTTCTCTCAGCATTAAACGGCCTTCATTTTTGCTTTAACGGCCTGCATTGAGGTTGATCGCAAGTCAATGAGAAATCACTCAGGGGTCAATCCCTAGCATGTCTGCGTGCGTCTATACAAACACATCTATGTTCTACATTAAAATATCCTTAAGTCTCACTTTCATCTCCTCATGGAGATAAGTGCTAATTTTGACCATTTTCTAAGGAGTTCTTTGGTTCAAAATAACGAATTCAAGCTCCTCTGCTGGCTCCAAAGCTGATGGCTTATCATCCCACTTGATTTCCTGACCGAATTTCTTCGTAACCAATTCATCCTATAAGTTCTTGTAACTTGCTTCTAAAGCTTCTCTCTACGGGTGTTTTGACAGACAGTATAAAATAGGACTGAGCCTCCTTCTGATTCCCCTTAATTATTTTGATCCCTTCTCCTGCTCGAAATTTCAGTTTCAAGTAATGGATACTCTTTACCGCCTTTGTAGTTCTGAGGAAGAATCTTCCAAGAATCATTGTGCAAGGCATCCTAAGGTCTACAACTTGGAATTTTACCATTGTAGTTTTTTGGTCAGGCCTTTCTCCTATGGTGATGGGCAATTGCACTACCCTCAAAGGATAAACACGTGACTCCCCGAAACCATAGATGGCAGTCTCAACAGGCCTCGGCCTTAGATCCTCGATTCTTAAGGAGTTTAAAGTCTGTTTAAAGATGATGTCGGCTGAGCTCCCTACATCTACCAAAATTCTGCTGACCTGAGCTATTCCAACTGTCAAAGTTATTACTAAAGTATCATCGTAGAGATAACGGACTTCCACTTCATCCTCATCCTTATCTGTAAACATATGGGTACCGAAGTAATTTTTTGTTTCTTCTCGGTTCTAACATTTATGACGTGAATATCTGACATAGAATTTGGCAATGAATGTTTTGAATAGTTCTTCTTTGATCTGTTTGAATTTTTTGCCAATGTTACCTTGTCTAAAATCACCATAGTTCGTTCTTTATGTCTCGCCTCGTGCTCCATCTCCTAATCTGAGGCCCTGAATTCTTCCTCATTACCTGCTATGAAATCAGGCAAATAATTATTTTAGATCAGCATCTCGACCTAATTCTTGAGAACAAAACATTCATCTGTTAGATGACCTCCACTTTAATGAAAGTCACAATACTTGTCCTTCGCGTCTCTCTTCAACTAGGTTCTTATGGGACGTGGTTCCATCAATATGGTTACTCGCTTCTTGATTTCCCTGTAAACCTATGAGAGTGAGGCCTTTAAGGGAGTGAAAACTTGATCTCCTTAGACATGAGTTACTCTTTTCGATTTATCTATTATTGGTGAACGATATACTCTCGAGGGGAATTTATCTCTTCCACCCGACATTCTATTCCGATCTTGGACTTATCTGTCCTTTCTGTCGAAGCCTCGAAAATTTCTTCTATCATCGTGTCTCCTTCTCGAATCTGTTCTGAAGTTTCGTGTCTCACCGCCGGGTTGTGGCTCGAAAGCCTTTTCTTCCTTTAGTTTAAGGGCAATTTGATCTTCGATCTAGATTTCATTCAATAGCTTCCTCTGAGCTATTTCATAAGTAGTAACAGATGATTTTCGCACAGTGTACCATTCTTTGTCAACTCGCAAACCCTTCCTGAGACCCTCCAAAGCCAGAGAATGATAATAAACCCCTAATTCCATCACCTCATCGTGGTATCTTTTGATGAAGTTCTAGAGGATTTCACCCTCCCCTTACTTTCATGAGCAATAATGAATTTGGGAGTTTTGAGGCTTACCGTCGCCCCTTGAACTCGTTCACAAACACTTCGTGCAACTGCTCAAAACTACATATGCTGCCAAGAGTCAGGCTGGTGAACTAATTCTTTTCTTGCCCCTCCAAAGTCAATGGGAATAAATGACACATTTAAGGCTCGTTTAGCCCTTGGATTAACATCATCTCTCTGAAAAGATTCATATGTAGGGATGGGTCAGTTTTCTCTATAAAAAAGTTTATCTGTGACATCTTGAACTTCTTGGGAAGAATAAGATTCAGGATCTTTTGTGAGAAAGGGGATTTGGAGTATAATCTCATTTTTTATATAAGTTTATGATCCTTTCTTCGCCCTCTTCTTTTTTGGTCCTCTGACTCCTCGACCAACTTCCTAACGCAGGCCTCAAAATTGTCGACCCGGTCGTTGTTTTCTTTAGACTTCCTTCTTTGAGGTGGATTCCATAAAGAGATTTCTCTTCACCGTTTCTAATTAAAGAACTTCCTCATGTCTTCCAGGCTAAAATTGCTATCTGATCCTTACTTTCAAATAATCACTGAGTCATCAAGTGAATATTCGAATGCAGGCTTGGGTTTGTTAACGAGCTTGAAGGCAGCCTTTTCGCCTCGTAATTCCTCATGTGGATAATTTGCAATCTTTTCTTTCCCCTTCTCTGCGGCTGTATAACTCTTCCTAGTCGTATCTCACCGGAATTCGGTTCCGTGATTCACTGTGCATAAGGGGTATGGCATACTGCTTTCCAAGGCTTCTGCCGACATAAGTGTCTCCATCCCTTGAAGTCCGGCTTGAAGTATCTTCTTCCTTCTCGCCACCTCCTTAACCAAAGCTTGAATCTGCTTATCCTTCTTCGCATGCTGCCTCTCGTTGTTAGCCAGTCTTTTGGTCAATCAGGTAGTTTCAATGATCTTTTGGTTGGAAGGAATTTATTGTGGTGATGAAGCTTTCAAACCATGATTTACACCTTCCAGTGGTGATGGTTGATCACCGCCTTCTTGATTAATCGCCGCAGTCTCCTTCAGGGTAATATCATGCAAATTTTCCCTTGCCACCACTCATTTCCTAGTTATGTATGTTCATGAAGTAGCCATATTCTTATTTAACAGTGGTTTCTGACTTTTTGTTCAGAATTTTCCACAGAAGGCACTAGATGTTGATGCAGCAAAAATCATTCTTTAGACTCAGGGCATCAGCAATAATCTTCTTCTTCTTTGCTTAACTAATTGCTTGACACGCAATCATAATTAATAGCTAAAGGGGTAAAAGCCGGTTGTCCTACAAAAATCCTCCTATGCTTAAGTTAGCGTTTTACTTTAGGTTACGAGAGAAAATCAAGGAGAATATAAACTTGTATTACTAGACTTTCATTATTCGTACCTAGTTGTCATTTGTCTCTTTTTATAGATATTTGTATTTCTCAAATTTGATAGGATTCTATTGAATCTGGAAACAAAGATTTCGTTGTGCGAGAATATCGGAGATTCTACTAGGTAAGCATCGGCCTCCAGATTTTATAGTATCATGAGCCCTTTTCGTAGATTTCGTCTACCAGGCTTTAGGATTCTTTTTATATAAATAGTTTTACTTGTTAAGAATTCTTATACAATAATTCAGGTAAAAATTATGAAGAAAACAAATCTTTTATAAATACGTAACTGTAATGAGGTCTTGGAAGCCTGAGGCTTCTTTGAGTATCTGAAATGAGTTCTCATATATGTTTGAGACCTTTGTAAAGGGGCCTTAGCTTAAAGTGACGACCCGAAGCCTTCCAGCAGACTTTACGATGTTTCGGCTCTTACTACCACTGAAGTCCTTGTTATTCTCTAGACGATTCTCCTCAGACTTAAGCTTGGTCTCAAGACATTATTTATCTACTTATGAAGTTCTGTTCCGGGTCATGTATACCCAGGGTCAAATACCTAATAATAATAATAATAATAATAACAATAACACATGCTTTTTTTTCTTTTAAAAAATATTAATTTATGAATGTCAATTAATTTAAATAGTAAAATATTGTTAATTGGTCTTGTTAATGTTTAAATTAAGATTTAATTTATATATTTTTTAAATGTGTTTTTTTTAAAGAAAAAGAATATCCAAACTCTTGTTTTAAAGTAAAGTGGGGACATTTGGTATAGATGGTAAGATTGAAAATTAAAAATTGTATATTAAAAAAAAAAACTTTGATAAATATTTTTTTATTAAAAAAAGTAATAATGTTTACTGAAATTTAAAATATTTTAAATTTAGAAGAGTTTTAAATTGATAAAAAAAGAGTAAATATATTTACTGAAAATTAAAATATTTTAAAAAATAATTAGTTTTAGTTTATTTTTATTCATCGACAACCTTTAAAATTAACCTTGATTTATGATAAATCATAGGCATGCTCTCGCATCAACAGCATAAAATGCTTAAGTAAATTATTGATTATATTTTATTAATAAAATTATTTAATTATTTTTTATAAACAGTATTTAAAATAAAAATATAATACATTATTATTTGAATTAAATTAAAAGTTAATTATAAACTATAAATGCTATTTAATTAAATTAAAAATTAATTATTTTATTTAGGACGACTTTTTTCTTTTTCTTTTTCTTTTTCTTTTTTTTTTTTTTTTTTTTTTTGACTCTTTATCCACCAAGCCTCCACCAAAAACCCATCACATCTCTTCCATCTCTTCTCTTTCTTTGCTCTACAACTCGGCCACCAAAGGCACCTCTCTCTCTCCCTCTTTCATAAGCTTTTCTTCTCTCATTTTTTTTTCATCGATTAGTTAATTTTAATTTTAAAAAATTGTCAATAAATAAATGAGATGAGTTGAAAAAATAAATGTATATTAAAGTTGAAAAGTTAGAGAATATATATACATATATATATTAATTAATTAAAAATTTTGCGTGCAATGAAAATATCATTGACAAGGGACAGCTCCATGTTAAACTTTCTGCTTTTCAAAAGATGAAAAGTTGAAAATGTCCTGTTTTTGATATAATTCAGTAGGAAAAAAAAAACAAATGAAAATAAGTTGAAGGCTCGTTCATGGGTGCAGCAACAAGCTACAGGTAATGCTAGCCAACTGGGTTTTGTCATTGCTGTTGACTTGACTGACTCTTTGGGTAAAGCTGGAAACAGCTGTCTTCAATTCAGCTGTATCAGATAATCAAATCAAAGAGAAGAGATAAAGCAATCAATTTTTCAGGTTTTGCTCCAAACTT
>JAXCLQ010071573.1:0-11785 GCA_035584115.1 Cedrela odorata
AAAAATGACCTTGTTAACCATAAAATTTCCATTTTTACCCTTCATGTCTACTACATTTTCCAAACTTACAAAAATAGGCTCATACATCTACAAAGAAAATCACAGGTGTTACAATTTCCTTTTGATTTTTTGCCTATAAAACATAAATTCATCATTCTAAAGCCGCCACAACATTTATTTTCAAAGATTTGGGTAGGAATTGACATGGGAGAAAATTAGGGTTTAGAGTCAATTTAGGAAATTTTCAAATCCAATGATTCAAGCAAATCTAAGAATTTTTCTTGAGTATTGGTAAACATTTCACCCATCCTAAAGTCTTAGGATTTATTTTGGTTTAAATTTTGAAATAGATTTTTTAACTGTGCATGAGTTAAGTTTTGATTTGTGATTATAGTGATATTATTTTAAATTGAGCTTTGGAACTTGAATAATTCTCTATAATGGTTGTTCTTGAAGTGTTAAAACTGAGTTTAAAAGTTTGAATTAGTACGTAAATGGATTTGGGGTCAAATTGGTTTGGAAGAGAAATGAAATAATCTTGACAATTTGGACATTTTGATGGTTATTATCATTTTTTGGAAAGTAAAACCATTTTAAGGAAAAATATGTTAGAGATAAAATTGTTCTACACTGAAACCCTTTTCTAATGAGTATTTATAATACCAAATCGGAGATTATTTGCCTTATCAAAAGGCCCTCAAAACATTCTAATCTTTATTTTCAAATTTCGTCATATTAGAAAATTTCAAGTTTTGAGTACGTAATTCGACCCAAGAACAATGCTTCCGACTTGAGCACAATCCTTCCGATCCTAACTCAATATCCAACCCTAAGCTCAATGCTTCCAACCCAAGCTCAATACCCTTGACCATGATTTTGACTTAAATTGTATGTTAAACTTTAAAAGGTCATAATTTTGGATTTAGAAAGAATTATAAGACATACAATATATTAATGGAAAGATTTTTTTCGAGCTCTATAATATAATTACTAAGATTTACCCAGTTAAGGTTATTTTTGAGGTTAAAAAGTCAAAATACGGTTCATAGGCATATATAAGACTTATATTTCATAGGCATATATAAGACTCGTATCTATCGTGCATACATGCATCAATTAAGGTTTTTACAAATATGAATGAAATTAAATATTAATAGTATTCAACATGTATCAATTAGGTCAATACTGTGAGACAGGAACCTAATCAATAAGGGGACTAGTGAAGGAGTGTACACCCTCTCTCTTATGGTAAATGAATTTATTTTTACTTGGTTTCATACTTTTAAATTACTTCATAAAACTTATTTTTTTTTACGAAATAAAGAATAATTTTATTATTATTGATTTGAAATAAATGAATGGCTTGTATATTAATTTAACATGTGTGTGGCTATGAGGCTAAGATTGATATTGAAATTGTAAATGTTTCTAATATTATTGATAATGATATATTATAAATGATTATGATGTTGGATTTCTATATTGTGTATATTGGTGATATGGTCGAGAGGGCTAGATTTATTGATTACTGTAGCTATAGGGAAGTAGTATAGGGACAGACCTATTAAGAGGCCACTTAGGTGAGTATACCACAGGTGGGCAAGTATAAGGGATGATGATGATAAGGTATTGCCCATCTGTGAGGTTGTCGAGGACAGTCATGAAAATCATCACGTGACTACTCGAGGCCAACGTTTGTGGTAGGCAGTTTTTAAATAATTAGCATGCATGTCTTATTTATTCTAAAATGATTTGTTTAAAGTCTAAAAAGAGCAATGTTTTCTTACATAAAACCCACCGATGGTCTCGGGATTACCCACGGCCAGGGTAATCACTGAAAAAGGGAGCTAGCTCAAGATTTTTGAATAATAGGCCATGTTTTCATTAAAATAAATTGTTTCATATACATCTATGAATGTTTTCTTAAAATATATTAATATTACTATATTTATATATAAATATATTTTTGCCCACTCACGGAGTATACCCTTGTATACTCACTCACCTCACCTTTTAGTTTTAGGTAGTAGAGCGTAGCAAAAAGTATTACCTATTGGTGGTGATCAATTTGAGGTATAGAACCCTCAGGTATTATTTTCATCATCGACTCACTGGTTTGTATAAGTTAGTACACTAGATTTATTTTGAGAAACTTCTTTATTATTTATTATGAATTTGGAAAATAATGTAATTAATTATGTACACCATATTTTCTTATATAAATTGAGTGTACTTGTATTTGTAAAATGATTTGAAAATGTTTCGGTGAGACAAACATATATGTGAATAATTATACAGGGAACATGTACTTAAGAAGCCTTATAGGACTGAGAGATATATTCAAAAATTTAGAATATGTCTCAAGGGTTTGTGGCGGTTGTCACGTGTGGACCCTACGGGCGGAGACGTGACAACAGTATTTAAAAAATTTAATCGAATAATTTGATGTTATTTGTTTAATTAAAATTTTATGTAACTTAAAATTTTTGAGTGAATGATTGAATTTTGGGTTCAAAATAGTATCATTTGTTTAAGTTCAAATTTAATTTCATAAAATTGGGTTATAATTGGATTTGAATTAAGGAAATAGTGCTTGGGTTAATTTTTGGGCTTTAATTGGACTTTAGACTAATGAAATATTACTTAAATTAATTTTAATTTTGGGTAATGAATAGTCAGACCCAACTATAAATTAGGCCAATTTAAATTATTAATTTTGGGTAATGATAGTTAGGCCCAAAACACAAATTTGGCCCATTTAAATTATCATGAGATCTTAGCCATCTATTTGGCACAATCTTACTCATGTTTTGTAGTTTTAGATAAGGATGAAAATGAGCCAAGTTAAGTGGAGAAAGTGATGGCAAAATGTGGTCCATTGGATTTGTTTAAATTGATCCAAGCCATCCATGTGTTTAATTAATTAAAATTAATTAATTTGGTTTTTCCTTTTGGCAAAGAGAAGAAGGAGTTCACGTGTAAGAAAGGAAAAGGAGAAAAAAGTAAAAAAAAAAATGGAAAAGGGGAAAGAAGAGAAAACATGAGGGAGAAAGGAAAGGAGAAGAAAAGAAAAGAAAAGAAAAAGAAAGAAAGAAGAAAAAAGGAGAAAAAGAAATTTGTTGAGTTTTCAAATTTCCTTTATTTAAAATTTTATTTTTTTGTGTTTAGCATGCTTAATATATTATTAGAATTTATGTTATTAATACTAAATTGTAATTAGAAAATTAGAAATAAATATTGTGTTAACGTGTATATAATAGTTTAAATTGGCAGAGAGTTGAAATGGTGGAGAAAATAATGGAAGAAAATTGTTGTAATATATATATATATATATATATGAACTTAAGATGATATATCTAAATCGGATTAGTTACGATTTTTGGTAGGCTGAGTTTGTGTGAAATGATTGGGAGTGTTTGCTGCCCTGTTTTAGGATCATTTTATTAGGATATTAAAGTGTGTGAATTCTGAAAAATTTGGGTACTTGATGATGTTTGGTGTTGTTGAAAAAAGAATTGGCGAGAAATGATGATATTCGTCTAGTTTCAGAAACTTTTTGCCAAAAGTATTTTTCGAATATATATACATATATATATGAAATATTGAAATTAAGTGAATGTGGTGAAATTGATGAGAAATATGAAAATAACGATTTTTGAAAATATGGATGTTGTAGGAATGTAGTGTCGAGTATGAATGTGTAACTAAAATCAATTGCATTGATTTGATTTTAAGTTCACGCCATTAACTTAGAAACATACTCGGGGAAAATCGGAAATGGATGTAAGTAAATTGTGTAATCATTTTATAGTAAATTGTGTAATCATTTTATTGTTTTTAAAATTATGTGATATTTGATTATGTTTTGATATTTGGATGAAAATTTGTGAATTTTCAATGTTTTGTATGCCGATATCGCATTTATGAAATGAATATTGAAACATTGTCAGTATGTAAAGTTTAGCAACGAAAACGTATTTTTATGACTCCAGTAGATAGTTAATGCTTATTCTGACCTAGACAAGTATCGTGACCAAGGCGGAATTTGCGAGCTAATGAGAATTCTATTTAACGCGTAATACGCATTTCTGTTATATTGAAATATAAAATGTCCGCTATAAGTGAAACACATAATTACGTTTTGAATTCGGGTTACCATGAGTACATGTGACACTAACTGACTAGGCCATTTTAAAAATAATTGTATTATGAATTAATTTTTGTGTAATTGAAAAGTTTGAAAATGTATTGATCTGTTTGAACATTTGTATTTTGTACTGCATCGACATATGAAAACCTGCATGTTTTATTATTGAGATTGTATGTAAACCCCGTCTTTTTGGCATAAGGGTAAGATAATAATTTATAATATTCATGTATGCACATGCATATATATAAGGTTAATTGACACACAATCAAGGCATAAGTAACTTAAATTAACTCATGGTATGAAGATTAAATGAATTGATAAGTTGGACTCAACGTATATTGAATTTTTACATAATGTCCTACGTTGACGCAATCGGTGATCTCGCTAACGAATTCCGACTTTAAAATTTCAAGTTTCTTGAAAAGATTTAATGAGTATTGGGTGAGAATAAGGTTGTCCAAAATAACGGGAAAATAATAATAATATATAAAAAAAAGAAATTAGCTGACCGGCAGTAGTTGGTTTTGAAGGAGAATGAAATTGGTCGACTGACAAAAGCATTGTCGAGGGGGAGAAAAGGGAAGGGGTCGATTGGTTGCCCAATTCGGTCGACTGGCAGAAGCTTTGCCAGGGGAGAAAAGGGGAAGCGGTCGATCGGTTCCTTAATTCGGTGGACCGGTTAGCCGAAAAACTTGAAATTTGTCAGATTTTTCAAAGATTTCAAGGGCATTTTGGACTTTCACCCCTCTTACTATATATACACACACCCCTCATTTGTTTAAGCATCTCTCTCTCTAAAAATACCCAAAACTCTCCTCATATTCTTTACAAAAATATCTCCCCCTCTCCTCTCAATTTTTTTTCAATTTCTTGCATTTCTTTAAATTTTTCACCACCAAATGAATCCTCATGACATTCTCAACAATTTGAAACTTAAATTTTGCTAAGAAGAGTAAGATTAAAGCTTGATGAAAATTAGGTTTCGACTACAATTTGGGGCTTTTGTGTTTAAATGGCAAATTGGAATTCCTACGAGGTTCTACAAGCCAATAGTATGCCCAGTAAACTATAATACATTCGATTTTAACATTTTGGAAGTAATAAAAATCTAAGGTTTACTATTTATATCAAATTTAAGTTTGATTTTGTATAGAAAACGTAGATTTGTGTCCCATAGTGATAATTGAAGGTATATGACGTTGAATATAAATTGATTCGTCAATTGAACAATTATATTGATAATTACTGAAAAATATAGATTATGTGGAATTTTGTTGTAAGAGGATAATTGAACTAATAAGGCTATGTTATTAGAAATATATGTGTTGGATATTAGCTAGAAGTGGAATTAAGCATTTAAGGAAATGTTGGGAATTGGTTGGTTACTGTAAAATTTGAGATAATAATGGTCATAGGATTTCAATTGCTAGAAATCGGTTAAATGACCCGATAGTTAAGCCTCGCAAAGTGACGTGTGTCAACCAAAGAACATTTAACCACATCTCCACGCATATTTAGTTTAAATGCATTAAAGTATAAATATTCGGAGACATGGAATTTATTTGAAATGTATATGTGTGATATTAGATTCAGAATACTTGCAAAAAGGACCAACTAGACGTAAGGACACGTAGCGGGAGTGTTTACCCTCCCCTATGTTGTGAGTAAATTTATACATATATAATTATGTAAATAAAATACATGTGATATTTATAACTATATACACATATGTGTTAATTTATTGAAAATGAAAGTGTTATTGTTGTTTGGTATTATGATATTGGGAAATGATTTGTGTACTGTGGTCTGTCGTTAAATTATGTTTTGATATACATGTATATAATGGCCAGAAAGGTTGAATTTGGTTTATGTGTTTTATGAAGGTTGTTTAAAAATGTAATGGTCGAGGAGGTTAGGTTTTGATTTACTTGGGAACATTAACATACTAAAAATAAATTGTTTTTAATGCATGTATACTAGTGATAATAGGCCATTAAGGCCGGTTATTGATATATGGCCAGTGGGTCAGGTTAATTACTGTATATACAGGGCTGTAACTAATGGATGGAGCTATGAGAGGTCACATAAGTTACTGGTGCCGCAATGAGGCTGTATAAGGAATGTTAAGCAATGGTGAGCCTACTGTGAGTCGGTGCATGGATGCGCAATTATATAGAGACCCTATGGAAAGTTCTATTGGCTTGATAAGGATCTCTTGGATTTGATGGATATGATGAAGACAGTCTCTTTATCACCAAGTGACTACTCGGGCCGGCCAACAATAGTGAGACGTACTTGTTTTATAAATACACTTTCTATATAAATTAAATAATTTTACAATGCTTAAGAAATCAGTTTCTATTTTATAAGAATGCATTGCATATGGTTTTATGCATAACAAGCTCATTGATGGATTTCAACGTTACTTCGGCTATGAAAGCGGTCGAAATAATATGACTAGCCCGTTTTGGTTGTTTTAAATGGATGCAGACCATCTTTACATTGTTTACATTTATTAGTTGTACATGAAAATGAATATATATGTACTTTGAGCATGTTAATAATTAACTCCCAATATCATGATTTAGAAATGTGTGTGTATGTATGTATAACTATGTTTGTATGCATTTACTCATTGAGTATAGTTGTATACTCGCCCCTCACAATTACAGTTTTAAGGTTAGGTGCTTTAGTCCTAGTTGGGCTTGTGGTAGCAATTGAGAGTACCCGACGCTCTTGGTAGGTCCTCTCGCCTTGACTCACATGTTTTGTGTTGAGTCTACTGGATATTTAATTTTAGATATGTGTATTTTTCAGGGATATTGGTTTTATTTTGGATTTTAAAAAGAAATTGTAAACTAGTTAATATATGTTCGAACTTAATATTTTGTTCAACCCATATGTAATATTTTAAATTGTTATTTATATTCATTATGCATGTTATGGATGAATTGATCATGGAGATCAATTCTTTGATGTTGATAATCTCATGGATGAGAATTTAAATTATAAACTGTTTTTCAGGTTTTGGATGTTTACAAGGAAGCCTTATAAGCTCTCTTAATACATTCTGGGGTATAGGATGTATCATGAAAGTCTGTGGCAATTGTTACAAGGGGACTCCAGGGTCGGGGTGTGATATTGTATCTCACCATTTATTTTAAAAATTTTATTTTTTAAAGAATAACACATAGAAGAGAGAAAGAAAGTGTACGCAAGTGGTTAGGTATAAAGAAAATTTTTGAGTACATGCATTTAATAGTATAGTTAAGTAACAATCAGTTATAATATGTTTAATTTTTTATGTATAAAAATTCTTGACAATTTTATCTATTTAGGACTTATGTAATATTGGTATAGCATTATATAGTTAATGTGAGAATGACTTTGTGCTTGAAAGTATGTATGGAAGAGGTTATAATAGTTGAGTGGTATCAGAACTAAGGTTTGAGGTTCTGTAGACTCTAAGATTTTAGAGATAAAGATTTTAGGTTCGTAGATATTAAGTACGACTAAAAATTTTGAGTATATAGACATTTGGATTAATCCGGAAGCCGAGGTTTGAAATTCAAATAATCAATGACAAAATATAATTATGGCAATGAAGGACGGAGAAGAAAGTATCGATACATGTGAAAAAAAGTATTGATACATGTAAAAAAATATCGATACATGTGAAGAAAGTATCGATACATGTAAAAAATGATCGATACTTTTCAAGTTAGAGAATTCAAAATTATTTACGAACTCGCCTAGATCGATACCTTAAGGAGAAGGGATCGATACATAAAGGCAAATGTATCGATACTTAGTTCATGTTCGATACTTAGTGTCAAAGAAATTTTCAAAATCAAATTTTAATAAATGGATCGATACCAAAGCTTAAAAGTATTGATACCTTGCAAATTAGAGCCTAGATAAAGATTTTATAGACTTGAGGTTAATTAAGAATTAAAAAAAATGTTAAACAAACTTTTTAGTTAGTGTAGTTTTAACTTTGTTATATTTGTGATAATTTCATGGAATTTATTTTGTTTGGTTTTGGTTTGTAGATATGGTAAAGACAAAGTATAATCGATGGATTGGTATAAATAGAATTGAAAATGGTATGATTGGTGAAACTCTTGTAAAAGACTTGATAAATTTGTATATTACTAGGAAGAGAAAGAAACTTGTAAACCCTATTCTTCGAATATAAGGGTAAAATAGTTATTTAATGACATTTATTTTCACACATGCATTGATTAATTTGAGTTTATTAGGCGTATTTGATGGACAAATATGCGATTTGGATAGGGATTTCATTATTTGATATAATAGTTAAAATGTGACATGAAAATATGAATTAGAATAAATCGGCTATGGATTTTCATTGCTGGAAATCGGAAAAATGACCTTAATTAGTTAAACTTAGTGAAATACATTGAAGTAAAGAATTTAGTCACGTTTTTTTACGAGAATTGCATTTAGTACAATTACATTGATTATTTGAATAATAAAATTCATAAGTTATGCATATGTGGTATTAGGTTACGATGATCTGAGAAAAGAATCGAGTAGGCACAAAAATTGTTAGTTGGAGTGGTTACATTTCCCTTACTGTGAGTAAATTTATGTATACATAAATAGTAAATATATGCGTGTAATATTTATATGTATGCTTGTGTGCTAAAAACAAGCTGCTTTCCAATTTAAAATGAAATTTGAACTAAATCTGTTTATAAATGCTTTGCATGATATTGAGATATTTTACCTAATTGGTTTGCTGATTGAAAATAATTAGATATACATGCTGAAATGGCTGGGGAAGCCGAATTTGATTTATATATTTTTATGATCATTGTTTAGAAATGATATGGCCGAGAAGGTTAGGTTTAATTTAAATGCATTGAAAACCTTAATTGTAAATGATTTTTTTTTAAGCATGTATATTGGTGATGAGGTTGTTAAGGCTAGTTATTGATATATGGCTAGTAAGCCAAGTTATTTACTGTATATACAGGGCGATAACCTGTGGGTGGACCTATAAAAGGTTGCATAGGTTACTAGTGTCGCAGTAGAGCTGTATAAGAAAAGAGAAGCCATAGTAAGCCTATTGTGAGCCAGTGCGTAGATCCGCGGTTATATAGAGACTCTATGGAAAGTTCTGGCAGCTTTATAGAGATCTCATAGACTTGACGGATATGTCGAGCACAGTTATTTTCTCATCAATTGACTACTTGGGGCCAACATCAGTGAGACGGATGTTGTTTTCTAATTGCATGTTTTGCAAGAAATAAATGGTTTATAAAGAATGATAAACAGTTTTCCGTTTTATAAACATTTATTGCATATGGTTTTATGCATGAAAATGCTCACTGATGGTTTTTGACGTTATTTCAGCTAAGGTAACGATCGGGAAAGTATGGCTAGCGCGATTTAGTTGTTTAAAATTAAATGCAAACCTAAATTCTAACTTACAAACATTTATTGTATATAAAATGTCTATATGTATTTTTGAGCATGATATTAATAGAAAATCCCAACATTAGGATTTTGGAATGCGTGTGCATGTATGTATATATATATGTACTTTATTTACTCACTGAATATAGTTGTATACTCATCCTTCACAATTATAGTTTTTAGGTTAAGAGTATTAGTACTTGTAGAGTATGGGGTAACAATAGAGAGCTTTCAACGCTACGGGTAGGTTACTTACTTGACTCACATGTGTGAATGTCCCACTTGATGATTGTAAATGGATTCTTTTAATACTTTTGTAAATTAAAAGAAGATATAAATGTTTATATTTTGTTAAACCCTACTGTAAAATAATTTTCATGATGTTATTTTTATTAAATAATATTTGTTGTGGATAATTTGATCATAGAGATCAATTTTATGATAGTGATCCTATGGATGAGATTTATTGTGTATGAACTATTTTCAAGAAAAAATGTATTGACAGAAAAGCCTTATAGGCTTTTTTGGTATAGTACGGGTATAGAGGATGTATCATGAGGGTCTGTGGCTATTGTCACGTGTGGACCCTACGTTTGTGGTGTGACAAAACTAGCAAAAATTATTCTCTGTTATTTTCATATCGATCCGGGTCCAAGGGCAATGAAGAAGTGAAAAAGAAAGCCCTCCTAAGAATGTGGGTGTATAAAAAAGGCATAAATTGTAATAAATTAGTAATGAGACGTTTGTATAAGATGGAGTACAATACCTATAACACGGATAGGTGTTGGGTGAAGATAATAAAAGAAACCTTTCTTAGGGAGACTAGTTCAAGTGAGAAAAATAGCAATGAAGGATCAAGAAGATTGAAACCTTAACTGAATCACATGAATGAACTCTTTGAACCAAATATTGTTAAAGGTAAAAATGGCAAAATGGTAAAAGTTAGAGTTAGAAATTTGGAATTTGGAATCCAATATTATTAAAGTAATGAAGATATAGCTTTATTATGTATAAGTGTAATTTGATTGATATTTTATTTAAGTTGGAATTAATGCTTGGATCAAGTTGGAAAAGTTTCTAAAATAGAATATATATTTTTGTAATACCTCAAATTTTAAATTAAGGGCATTTTAGTTATTTTACACACTAGAGGTAATTTGATCATTTTATAAATTATATCGGGTTAATGAAAACCGAATAAATAACTTTGTATTAATGTTTACTTAGCTATTGGGAGTGATTTGATAACAATTTACTAAGTTTATAAAAATTTCTTAAAACTCTATTCGCGCACCCGATCTTTAAACGAAAATTGGCATTGATTGAAAATTTTGATTGATAAACGGTTTGATTATGCTGAAAGAAGACTCGATAAGGATCGGTATGAATTAAATTTGAGTAAAATCCGAGGTCAAATGAGAGAGAATTGAAGCCTAGAATATAGAAAATTTTTAAATAACATATTTACCCTTATTATTGAATTTCTTCTTATTTTTTGTCAAGGGCAAAATGGTTATTTTATTAAATTTAATTTCAATTAAATCTGGCTAAGAACCAAACCCAGGCCATCTTCTTCTTCTTTCCAGTACCTTCGTTTTGTTTTATTTTTTATAATTTTTTTTAATTTCTCTCAAATTACTCGATTTCTGACCGATTAAAGTTTCGTTTCTTGCTACAAATCACATCTACATGACACGATCTACACTCTAAGAGCTTCGTTTGGGCAATTCAGTTAACAATTGAGCCGGAAAAAGGAATAGTGTAACTATTTATAAATTGGAAATTTCTGAAATTACTTGCAATTCGGACGTTTTAGAGTTAAATTGACTTCTCAGTATGGTTCCTAGCTTCGTTGTTGTCGTATTTATGCATTTTTTGATAATTTACTATTTATAATGGATTACTGTTCATGCTAGAAATTACTATTTATGCCAAAAATACTGTTCAAAACAAAATTACTATTCATCCCAGATAATTTTTGTAAATTATACTTGTTAAATTATGATTAAACCGATTAGTTGTTAAATTAAGTGAAATTAAATTTTGTCGGAAAATATGAATGGTGACCTATCGTTGCGCTAAATCTAAAATTTGAAATAATGTGTTATCGTGTAGAATTGGTTAGTAAGAGTGAATTAAGTATAATCGATAACTCATGTATTAATCGTTAGATTCAGATTGTAGAATAAA
>JAXCLQ010071574.1:0-11785 GCA_035584115.1 Cedrela odorata
AAGAAAGTCTCGAATACTTCCCGTTGTACATATAATATGATTGCAGTAGATAAATATACTACAACGGATGTATTCTATAATTTTTTTCACTAATAAACTTGATGTTTGCTTCATAATTCATGTTTTCGGATCAAGATCATGAAACCCACTTAAATTTTTTTTTAGTATTTTATATATAAGTAGCAACTAAAAAAGAAGTATAACTGTTGATGCAGCAAAAATTCTTCCTTAGACTCTGTTCACCAGCAACGATCTTCTTCTTCTTATCTTGTTTGATAACTTCGACCTGCGCTCACAATCAAAGGTTATAGGGGTAAAAAGTTGGTCGTCCGGTGAAAATTCTCCGATGCTTAAATCAGGGTTTTTCTTTTAAAAAATATAAAGGAGAGTTCTAGTCTTTTTTTGCCAAAGTTTCAGTAGTCGTACCTAGTTGTAGTTAGTCTCCTTTTATAAATATTTGTCTCAATTATGGTAGAATTCATATGGAATTTGGAAACAAATATTGTATTATGCGAGGATCATGGAGATTCCATATGTTAAGTATCGACTTTCATATTTTATGGGATTACACGCCTTTTACATGAAGTTTATCTTTAGGATTCTTATTATGTAAGAAATCCTAATTAACAAGAATCCTTGTTAGAGGATAATCAGGGAAAGATATGGGAAGGAAATAAACCCTTCATAAATACGTAAGTGTTGAGAGATCTCGGGAATCTTTGTCTGAGGCTTCTTCATTCATCTGAGATGAGCTCAGGTGTTGTTCGACTGAGACCCTTAATAAACTGGCCGAGACCTTTGTAAGCTATGGCCGAGACCCTTGTAAGCTATAGCTGAGACCATTGTAAGCTGTAGTTGAGACCCTTGTAAGCTGTGGCTAAGACACTTGTATCAACATGGGATATTGACCCAAGACCTCCTTATTCCTTTAGATCTTGGCTTTTAAGAAGGCGTTGTGCCTTTTACTATTAGGACAGCTCTTCTCAGGTGACGCTTGATCTTGGAACGCTGTTAGTTTCTATGTATAGGGCTATTTAAAGCATGTTATTCTTATAGGCCCTAGGTATATTGGACTATATACCCAACATCAAGCCCCTTAGTTTTAGTAAAAAAAATAACTGTTTTTTTTTTTACAAAAACTAAAGTACTCATTCAAAAAGAAGTGTCTGCTCGCTGCCCTTAAATGCTCAGCTTGAAACTCGCCTACTTCTAATACGTGACAGAAGATGATTGGTTCTTAGGATCACGACGCCTCAGGCCTCTAAAGATTTAACTGTCCCTAATGATGGCCGCCCCCTTTTTATAAATCTAAAACATCCCCTTAACTTCTATTTTAATGTGGCATCATCCTATCCCTTGATTTATAATGTGTATCGGCGGTTGGGATTCTTCCTCTCTTTTAAATACTTCGTTTTTTACCTTTTTACTTCTTTCATTCTTACCTTTATGCCGTCACTCCTACCTTTATGCCGTCACTCCTCCTTTACATGCAACTTCAACAGTAACAAAGCAACAGCAGCTTGGTTTTAAATTTGATAACTTCAAGTTCTTCTTTTCAGTAACTATAAATAGTAAGTCTATTTAATTTATTCATTCATGACTGATTTTGTGGTATAATTGATTGATTAAAGAAATCAGTAAACGTTTTGTTAGGTCTAGAGACATTTAAGCCCACCCATTTGAGTCGTTAATGATCTTGGAACGGCTTTTAACCATATCTTTTTCTTTTACAAAAAACAAAAAATGGCTTATAGGGAAAACAACTCTGGCAAGGGACAAGCCATCGTCCCTATTGCTCCTCCTATTTTAGCAAGGCGAAACCTAAAATAATTTGAGGTAGATAGGTTTCCCTCTACTACAATAGAGTTAGACTTAGATGTGTACACTAGGTTGTATAGGATTCCTGAGGGAGTTTATCTTAAAGTTCCAAAGGCAAATGAACTTCTAAGTTGCCCGCCTGAGAGTGAGATTGCCTTCAATAAAGAATTTTTTCATGTAGGTTTTCGGCTCTCTCTTCAAAGTTATTTTACCCAAATTCTCGCCTTCTTCAAAATTCATCTATACCAACTAAACTTAAACAGTTGGAGGATTTTGTTAGTTATGTACGTTGTGTGGCATCAAATCTCAGACTTCGCCCCCTATCTTAAGAAATTGAACACTTGTATATATTAAAAATGAACCCAATAAAAAGTCTATAATGGTTTTACCTTCAGAACCAACTTGGAGAGACAAATTCCATTACTGGTAACCCCACCTCCAACAACAACTGGAAAAAGAAGTGGTTTTTTGTTAGAGGTAATTGGAATTTCACCCCCCATTTTCACGAGCCAAGAGCTTTAGGAGAACTGGTTACTTGGAGTGGTAATTCTACGTTAGATCTCCGTAGTCGAGAAAGGGTGAGACTGGCCAGGTCGTCAGCTTCTGACCAAAGCATTTTGCTATCAAAAGACGAAATAATCCCGTTAGGTCTCATCGATTTTTGGGTATCTAGAGACCAACTGGTCTCGGAGAAAGCCATTAGAGAAGGTAATTATCTTATGATAACCCACCCCTGAGTTCAAATTATCGTATCTAACCTTTACTTAATATTGCAGGCAAGATGGTTTTTAGAAATCCTACTCTAGACCTCTATGAGGTCTTGCAAAGACTGGCTAAGGAGAAGTGAACTGGGAAGGGTCCTTAACCTCCCAAGGCCACCTAAAAAGGTCTGGTTAAGGCCCTAGGACCTTCAAAGGCAATTGGCGCCTCTAGTTTGATTCGTCCCCAATCCCTCAACAAGGGGGTAATAATTCGAGGTCTAGCTCCTCCCCCTCCGGCTCCCCTTCCCCTTCGGCTCCCTTTGCAAACAAGGGAAAGGAGAAGCGCAAGGCTGCTACTGCGGCTTTTGAGGAGAGGTCTCAAAAGAAAAGCTAGATGTTCGGCTAAGCCGATAAGGAGGTGGTAAAGCCTCATGAGCTTCTTCCTAAGGACCTTCCTGCGGTAAAGAGGGAGTATTTTGAACACTTCCTTCCCCACATTAACCTGCAAGTCCAGAGCATCAGCCACAAATTTTCTAAAGATATTGTTGGGCTCTCGGACAAGTCTTACTGAACTTCTAGCTGAAGTGGCTGGGTTGGATGAGTGTTTTTTAATTTTTAATTTTTAATTTTAATTTTTTACAATGGATGGTGCTTGCTGTAACTTGTCTTCTGACAATTTGTTGTTGGTGGCTTTCAGCTTTTCTATTCAACCATGCTGTAACATGGCGCCCTCACGAACAATTTTTCTTGGGCGTCCAAGGCCAAAAGAGGTCGAAACAAGCGGAAAAGAACTTGGCAATAGAGAGGACCAAGTTCGAGTCCAACATTGGCAAGCTAGATCAGGAGCGAAAAGAGCTCCAAGTTAGGGTGGCCACCGCCGAATCATCTCAAACTGAGGCTAGCAGAAGAGTCGAGGTCTTGAAGTTCAAGCCAAGCAGTTTGAGGGAAGAGAGCCAGAAGTACCTCAAGGACTTCAATAGAGCATGTAGTGAACTAAGGCAGCTCTTAGAGACTGAGAAATAGAGAAATCTGTCTTTGGCCTGAAAGATTCAAAAGGATGAGGACATGATAAGGGCTCTGCTTCGTGAGTGGGTCAATGATAGTATTGATCTGACTTGCGAGACATTCTAAGACTGATATTCCGACTTGGATTTGACTTGGCTTTATAAGGCCTTAAGACGTCAGCCTCTAAGCCGAGAAGGGGATTAATCTTATGGGGTGTTCTCTAAGGGGTAGGAGCATCCCAACTTCAAGACGATGTACGTGCCTCCTACAGAATCCGTCACTGGTCTTTCTATCGAGCCGTCCCTTACTATTATGGCTGATCCCGTAGAGGTCTCTTCTACCGAGGAGATAAAAGCTCTTCTCCTTCCTTCAGGCGTGGTTGATCCTGAGGCCCCTCTTGCTGATCCAGTAAATCCTTCAACTGACCCTCCAACCGACCAGCTTACTGAAGTAGTTTAGTTTTTTTTTTTTTTTTTTTTTGTAATGAACCACATATTAATAAAACTTTCATTAAAGATTTCTTGGTTTGCTTTACTTTTCCACTGTTCTGCTTTCCTCTACCTTTAACACTTCGACTTTATCCATAATGCTTACAACGCTCGCCAGCTTTGACTTAAATCTTTCAAACTCAAAATGGTTGTGTAACTAAGCTTCGAATAATTTGAGGCTAAACATCCTTCATTTACTTTGAATCTTAAGACTTAATAAAATACAGGATATTATTACCCCTAAGACCTACTATGGGGTTATGTTTGAGACGCTTATTAGGTAATAAACACCCCATGTTCCGAGACAATTTATGCATCTGTTTTCTTTAGATCATGTGAGCTTCGTAACCGATTTCATATTTAAGACTCATTTAAGCTTTAGGTGCGAGTTGATTCCGTAGAAATTCTTGGAGTGGGAATGTAATGTTTATGTCTAGGAATCCTGTCGTCCTTTCTTGAGCTTTTAAAAGAGATCATTTTGAGACATTCAAATGTAATCACCCGAGAATCTCTTTTGCTCTTTAAGACCTTATTCAGGGTTTATTCGAGCTGAGGGTACTATTACCTTAGGGCAATTGATAAACTGACGTTTAGTAACTATGTCACCCATATTTGGGCTTTGGGAGGAGATTACTCCGAAACGTTTAGAAGTAGTTATTTCAGAACCTCTTTTGCTAAGGATACTATTACCTCGGAGTAGTTGATAAGCTAACATCTGGGAACCATGTCACCTATACTTAGGCTTTGAGAGGAGCTTACTCCAAAACATTTGAAAGTAGTCATTCGAGAACCTTTTTTGCTCTTATACTCTCTGAGACCGTACTTAGGGCTTGTTTGAACTAAGGATACTATTACCTCGGGATAGTTAATAGGCTGACGTTTAGGAACCGTGTCACCCATACTTGGGCTTTGGGAGGAGATTACCCCGAGAAGTTTGAAAGTAGTCATTCAAGAACCTCTTTTGCTCTTATGGTCTCTAAGACCATACTCAGAGCTTATTTGAGCTGAGAATACTATTACCTTGGGGTAGTTGATAAGCTGACATTTGAAAACCATGTCACCTATACTTGGGCTTCGAGATGAGATTACCCCGAAACATTTCGATATCATAGGCTTAGATTTATCTGTTGGCCAACTTCAGAAGTGGAAAATAAAAATAACTTTATTAATTTATAAGGAAATTTGCTATAAATTTTCAATGTTTCTAAGGGTAATACAACTTCAAGTGCTCGACATTCTATGGTTTTCGAACTCTATTTCCACTAGGGGATTCCAGCTTATATACTTAAGGTCTGAAAACCTAAATGACTTTGTAGGATCCTTCCCAGTTTGCTCCTAGAACGCCTTCTCCTAGTACCTTGGTGTTCAGGGTTACATGCTTTAAAACCCGATCGCTTATTTGAAAAGAATAGTGCCGAACATGTTTGTTGTAATATCTCACTACCCTTTAGTGATGAGCTGCGACCTTTATCATCGCCCAATCTCTCTTTTCCTCTGTAAGCTTTGTTCATTGGATGCATTGTCATAGTTGATGACCCAAAAAGTTGGTATGTCGACCTCGATTGAATCATCGCCTCACACTCGAAAGCTAAACTGTAAGGGGTTTCACCTGTGGCTACTTTAGGAGTGACTCAGTATGCCCGAAAGACCTCAGAAAGTTTGTCAATCCATACACCTTTGTACTGAGCTTCTTTTTTAGGGTTTTTTTTATGACCTTGTTGGTAAACTCTACTTGTCCATTGGCTTTTAGGTGAGCTGGAGTTACAAATCTGAGGTCGATTAAAAAATCCGAGCATAATTCTCTGAAGCTTGCATTGTCAAATTGCTTTCCATTATATGTAATCAGCACTTGAGGTATTCCAAACTTGTAGATAATATTGTGCTTGACGAACATCGTGTTAGCCCACTTCATGAAATAGTTAGTAGCTACTATGGCATACTTCCTATTAGCCCGAGCTAGTGGCAATGGTCCAATGAGGTTGAGCCCCTATTGGAAGAATGGTCAAGGGCTTGACAATGAGGTTAGCTTTTTTGGGGGTAGTCTTGGGATACAATTGTACACCTAGCATTCGTGACAAGTTTTAGCTATCTGTGTCACTTCCCTTGAAAGTGTCGACCAGTAATATCCTTGCCTCAAGATCTTGTGAGTCATAGTTCGAGCTCCTTTGTGTCCGCCACATACTCCGCAATGGATTTCTTCTAAAATCCTAGCTGTTTCATCAAGCCTTGTGCATCTAAGATAGGGGATGTTATACCCTCGTTTGTATAGTTCTCCGTCAATGACAGTATACCTTGCCGACTTATTTTTGGTTTTTCAGGCCTATTCCTTGTCTTTTAAAAGTTCGCCATCTTGAATGTAAGACTTTATTTTGTCGATCCAACATTAATGGGCGTCTATCTGAGTTACATGAGACTAGTGGTCATTGGTTTTAGTGCTCTTTTGTTTTAGCACCTCAATTGGGACCGAGGTGGGAACATTTCCTTTAAAGGTAGAGGCTAATCTTACTAACATGTTTGTTTTTGAGTTTTTAGCTCTTGAAATTTACTTAATTGTAACAGTCTTCAATATGCCCAATAGTTGCTTAGCTTTCTCCAAGTATGCTTGCATATTACTTTCTCGCGCCTGAAACTGTTCATCCAACTGGCTTGCTACCAATTAAGCATCACAATGAATACTGAGGCTTGTCATTCCTAGCGCCTGAGCTAGTTTTACCCTGTAATTAAAACTTTGTACTCCGCTTCATTGTTAGTAACCTTGAAATCAAAATTTAAAGAATACATCACGTCAGTCCCATCTAAACTTATGAGGACAACACTAGCTTTCCCCCTCCCCCCCCCCTTTGAGTGTTTAAAGCTCCATCAATGAAGAGGTTCCAAATTGACTCTTCTTCGTCTGGGATGATCGAATCCTCTTGAGGAGGAGATCCTTCTACAATCTGGTAAACAAAGAGATGCTCAGATACTGATCTCTCAACTACAAAATCTACTAAGGCTTGACCTTTAATTGCCTTTCTAGGCTTGTAATCGATATCATACTCACTGAACTCAATAGACCATTTCACTAAATGACTTAAAAGATCAGGCCGATGCAAAATTTATCTCACAGGTTTGTTTGTTAGTACCACCACTTGATAAGCTTGAAAATATAGTCTGAACTTTCTAGCTGCTACCACTAATGTTAGCGCTAACTTCTTAGGTGGTAGATATCTCATATCAATGTCCAATAATGCTTTACTGGTGTAATAGATGAGACAACGAATCTTCTCGAAATTTTCCTTCACTAAGACTGAGCTTACCGAATGATCACTCACTATAAGATAAATGTATAGCGTGTCTTTTGTCTCGAGGTCTTGTTAGATGGGGTGAGGATGTGAGATACTGTTTCAACTCTTTGAAGCTACGCTCACATTTTTCTATCCACTCAATCTTCTTTCACTTTCTCATGATCTAAAAAAAAGGAAAACACTTGTTAGTAGCTTTGGACAGGAATCTGTTCAGCCCTACCAACTGTCCCGTCAAACTCTACAGTTCTTTAAAGCTAGATAGGGATTTTAGATCCAATATAGCCTTGATTTTTTCTTGATTAGCTTCGATACCCTGTTCACTAACCATGTATCCTAAGAACTTCTTAGCCTGAACTCCAAAGGCACATTTATCAGGATTCAACTTCATATTATACTTCCTTAGGTAGAAAAAGATCTTTTCCAAATGCTTCAAGTGATCTCAGGCTTTCAGAGATTTAGTGATCATGTCATCCACGTATACCTCCATGGTTTTTCCGATTAATGGCTTGAAAACTCGATTGGCCAGCCTTTGGAAGATGGCTCCAGCATTTTTTAGTCTGAAAGGCATCATCTTATAGCAGTACAATCCCTTATCAGTAATAAAGGTTGTTTTCTTCTTGTCTAATTCATGCATTCTGATCTGATTGTATCTCGAGAACGCGTCTATGAAACTCAAAAGTTCATGGCCAGCTGTCGAGTCTACCATCTGATCAATCCGGGGAAGTGAGAAATGGTCTTTGGGATAAGCTTTATACAAATCTGTGAAGTCTACTCACATTCTCCACTTTCCATTAGCCTTTTTAACCATCACTACATTCAACACCCACTCTGGGTAGTGTACTTCCTTAATGAATTTCACCCTTATTAGTTTGTCCACCTTGGCATGTACCGTTTCTTTCCTCTTCATATTGAATGGTATCCTCTTCTGTTTTACTGGTTTATATTGAGGGTCAATAGCGATCCGATGGGAAATTATCTGCATGTCGATACAGGACATGTCTTCATAAGACCATGCAAAGACGTCCATGTATTGTCTCAGGAAGTCCTTGAGTTTGGTTTTCAACTCGCCATAGAGTTGAATACCAACCTTGACCATCTTCTGAGGTGATCCATAATTTAGGATGATAGACTGAAGCTCTTCCATTGGCTCTAAAGCCAATGGTCTCTTATCTTGATCGAGCTTCTTAGTGATAAGATCTTCTCGCGAGTCTTTTCCATCCACTTCTAAAACTTCTCCTCACGAGCATTTCGATAAACAGTATAAACTTTTAAAAGAAACCAAGAAGTACGACCGATCTTCTTTTTGATTTCCTTTGACAATTCTTATCCCTTCTCTTGCTCAAAATTTTAATTTCAGATAATGTACACTTTCTATTGTCATTGTAGTCCTAAGGAAGGGTCTGCTAAGAATCATGGTGTAGAGCATTTTGAGGTCAACTACTTGAAACTCTACTATTGTAGTTTTCTAATATGGCCTTTCTCCCATGGTAATGGGTAGCTGGACTATTCCCAGGCAGTAAACGTATGATTCTTCAAAACCATGGAGAGTAGCCTCGGCATGCCCAAGTCTTAAATCCTCTATTCCCAAAGAATCTAGAGTTTCTTTAAAGAAAATGTCAGCCGAGCTCCTTGTCTCTATCAAAATTTGGCTGATTTGAGTCATTCCTATTGTTAAAGTTATTATTAGTGCGTTATCATGTAGGTAATGAACCCCCACTTCGTCCTCATCTGTGAACATGATGGGTACCGAGGCAATTCTTTGTTTCTTCTCAGCTCATACATTCATAATGTGAATATTTGAGGGGGTATTCAGCAGTGAATATTTCGAATAATTTTTCCTTGATCTGTTCAAATTTCCTGCCAACGTTATCCCACCTGAGATCACTATAGTCCGCTTTCTTTGTCTCCTTTCATGTTCGACCTCTTAATCTGCTGCTCCGTATTTATCTTCACTTTGGGCTACTAAGTCTTGCAAGTAATTATTTCAGATCAATATTTCTATTTGGTTTTTGATATCAAAACATTCGTATGTTAGGTGTTAATGATTTGGTGGTACTTACACAATTTATTCTTACCTTCCCCTACCGGTTTGGCTCTCGGGGGGAAGGGTTCTACTAGTATGGTTCTTCGCTCTTTCATTTCATGCCAGACCTATAAGAGTAGGGCTTTCAGGGGAGTGAAAATGCGACCCCCTTGTATATGGGCTACTTTCTTTATGTCATCTCTCTTCGGAGAGAGATATTGCCTCGAAGGAAACTCGTCTCTTTCTCTCGATGTTCCGCTTCAACCCAGATCTTGTCTGCCTTTTATATCAATTCCACGGGAATTTCTTCTATCGTCATATCTTCCTCTAGGGTCAGCCTTGGGATTTTGTGTTCCACCAAGAACTATGGTCCGAAGGTTTTTTCTTCTTTCATCTTAAGGGCGATCTGGTCCTCAATTTCTATCTAATTTAGCAATTTTCTCCGAGCTATTTCATAAGTGGTGATAGATGGTTTATATACGGCATACCATCCTCGATTTACTCGCAAGCCTTTCTTGAGAACTTTAAAACTAGGGAATGATAATAAGCTCCTAGCTCCATCACCTCGTCATGGTATCTCTTGACGAAGCTTCTAAGGCTTTCAACTTCCCCTTGCTTCACAAGCAATAGCAAACTGGAAGTTTTGAGGTTGACAGTAGCCCCTCTTAACTCATCCATAAATACCCCATACAATTGTCCAAAACCACCAATGCTGCCCAGGGTCAGACTAGTGAATCAATTTCTTGCTTATCATTCTAAGGTTAGTAGGAACAAACGGCTTATCTGTGATTCATTTAACCTTGCATTAATATTATCTTCCTAAACAGATCCATATGCAAGGAGAGATTAGTTTTTCCTGCGAAATGATTTATTTGTGGCATCTTGAATTTCCTAGGATGAACGAAATCCAATATTCTTTGAGTAAAAGGGGACTTATAATAAAATCCTGTCTTCAGTGTAGACTCATCTCCCCTTTGTCATTTTCTTTTATTTTGGCCTTTCAATTCCTCAACCAATTTTTGAACACGGGCCTCAAGATTCTTGACCCGATCACTATCTTCCCTAGATTTCCTCCTTCGAGACGGGCTCCATATCGAGCCTTTTCTTTGCCTTTTTTGATTGAGAAACGCCCTCATATTCTCTTGATCAAGGCCGTTACCTAATCCCCTTTTACGAATAATCACCGAATCATTCGGTGAATATTCAAATGCTGGCTTAGGTTCTTTGTGAGGATGACTAAAAAATTTTCGTTTTCTAAAGTAATATACTTTCTCTTGATACCGTCCTATAGATGCCCAATTCCACGGTTCACAGTATGCATGGCTTTCGGCATGCTGCTTTCAACAGCTTCAGCTAATTTGGGTGTTTCCATCACTGGGGAACTGGCTTAGAGTATCTTCTTCATCCTTGTTATCTCCTCTGATAATGCTTGAATGCCTGTCTTTCTCCGTATGCTGTTTTTCATTCTCAGCCAATCTCCTAGCCAACCAAGTGGTTTTTGCTACCTCTTAACAAGGGTGAAGTTGGTGTGGCGACGAAGTCTCCGAATCATAATTCACGTCCTTTAATGGCGACAGCTGGTCTCCAACATCCAGATTGACAGCCGTATTCTCCGCAAGAGCATTGTCATGGGAATTTCCCCTCGTTTTTGCCTTATTCCAGGTTACGTATATTCTTGAAGTGGTCATGTCTCTCCTTTCTGGTGGTGGTTTTCGACTTTTTGTCAGAAATTCCCATAGACAGGACTAGATGTTAATACAGCAAAATTCTTCCTTGAAATTTGTGCACCAGCAACGATTTTCTTCCTTTTTGGTCTGCTACCTTCGACTTATGCTCACAATCAAAGGCTATTGGGGTAAAAAGCAGGTTGTCCAATGAAAACTCTCTGATACTTAAGTCAGGGTTTTTCTTTTAAAGAATATAAAGGAGAGTTCTAGTCTTTTTTTGCCAAAGTTTCAGTAGTTGTACCTAGTTGTAGTTAGTCTCCTTTTATAGATGTTTGTCTCAATTATTGTAGAATTCATATGGAATCTAGAAACAAATATCGTATTGTGTGAGGATTACAGAGATTCCATAGGTTAAGCATCGGCTTCCGAATTTTATGAGATCACGCTCCCCCTTCATAAATATGTAAGTGTTGAGAGGTCTCAGGAATCTTTGTTTAAAATTTCCTTATTCATTCGAGATGAGCTCAGGTGTTGTTCGTCTGAGACCCTTTATAAACTAGCCAAGACCATTGTAAGTTGTGGTCGAGACCCTTATATCAATGTGGGATGCCGACCCAAGACCTCCTCATTCCCTTAAGTCTTGACTTCTGAGAAAGCCTTGTACTTTTTACTATTAAGACAGCTCTTCTCGAATGACGCTTGATCTCGTACAGAGTCGTTTGGGGCATGTTATTCTTACGAGTCCTAGGTTTTATGATGCATGCAGGTGCCCAAATCGGTGCTTGTTATGGAATGCTTA
>JAXCLQ010071575.1:0-13301 GCA_035584115.1 Cedrela odorata
TTTTAAATATAAACAATTAGAAATTTAAGTTATAAATATAAATAAACCTAAAAAATTTAATCATTTGTGTTAAAATCTCAAAAGAAGTATTGGACATTATACTTATTCGAGCATATTTCTAAAGTTGGGCTGAGCCCGATTCTTACATTCAGACCCTATATTTATTAATAATAATAAACTATTCAAAAAAAAATTTCAAATTAGATGGTTCAATTTTCGATTCTTACCTCTAATCTTCGTTAGCGTAAGATTAAAATTAATTACCTTAAAATAAAAATAATCATAAACATGTTATTAAATAACCAAAATTAACCTTGATTAAATAAAAAATGTTTTGATTACCAAATTACTTTTAATTGAGTGATTAAAAGTACTTTTGACAAAAATTCGTCTAGACGAATAATAATCTCGACGAAATTCGTCTAAATTATTGTTTACCTCAACTAATTTTATCAATAGTATTATTCAACAACTCACTTTAATTATCTTTAATAAGTTTTTATCGAGAAAATATAATTTATCAATTCAATTTAGTTATTTTCAACAAATTTTATTGAGAAAATACTGTTTATTATCTTATATTTTATTAAAATATTATTTATTAACTCACAAATTAAAAATAATTTTGTTGAAATACTAAACTTTTAATTTTAAATATAGAAAAATTAAAATTCAAAGTCATAAATATAAACGAATCTAAAAACGAGGTCATCCTTGTTAAAAATTCATAAGTATGGTATTGGACCACGTACTTAATCGAACCTATTTCTAAAGTTGAGTTGAACCCAATTCTTACATTCAGACCCTATATTTATTAATAATTATAAATTATTCAATTGTTTAAAAAAAAAAAATTGGATGGTTAAATTTTCGATTCTTACCTCTAATCTTCATTAGCGTAAGATTAAAATTAATTACCTTAAAATAAAGATAATCATAAACATCTTATTAAATAACCAAAATTAATCTTGATTAAATAGAAAATGTTTTGAATACTAATAATGAAAGAAAATATTGTGAAGATGTAGTAGACTGATCTTCACAAAAGTCATGAAAATTGGAGAAGTTGTACTTACATGCAAAGCATCTAGGCAAGAGAATGGCATTCAAATTGCAACCAAAATCATATTATTAGAACAAATTCATTGAAAATAACATTGGCATTTGAAGGCTCCACATAAATAATAAGATGGAACCCATCCTAAAACAAAATGAACTGACATTGACTAGCATTCCCTCTACAAATTTTCTATTAAAACAGCATTTGAGGGAATATCCAAATATCATTTTTCTTTTATATATACAAGAAATGATACATTTCAAAACGCATGAACAATTTAAGTTATTCCTTGTTATCATCGGCCACAACAGCGGATTTGCAGATTGGACATGAGTTCTTCATTGATAGCCATTTCTTGATGCAGCTCACATGGTAATCATGCCCGCAAGATTTCAGTGTCCCGACATCATCCATGTTCTTATACTCTTCCTGTCAATATTATTATACAAAGTTATTAGAGGCTGGTAGAAGATTCATATGATAACTTCCACAACTTAAACATCAATGCTCAATGAAATGGCTCCTGTGTCATGATTGAAGAGAAGAGACCAAACATACACAAAGATATCACTGGAATTTCTATGAAGTAATTTAGAAAGGTTTGTAGGCTATCCCAGCAAATTTAACTTCATTCCTTACAACCATTTACTTTTTTGTTTTACTTTTTTAGTATGAAAGAAAACCTTAGTTGGAGGCTAACTATCATACATTTTCGTTTCAAACAGAATCAAGTACTTACCAGGCAAATTACACAATTTCCTTCCTCCTGCATTTCATCGGCTGAACAGTATATTGTTTCTGTCAAGTTCTTGGATATCAAATCTCCTGACAAGCCGGTGCAGACATTCCCAATCCTTTCACCAAGCGCCAATAATTCCTGCTCAGGTCAATCACTCAAGACTTTTTAGGATCCAATAATAGCTACAACGAAGTCAAAATGTAACAAACACTGGAACAATTATAATAACCTCATAAGTCATGTTGTCTACATCTAGCCTCATGTCCCTATGCTGATCAAACAAACTTCTGGACCCGTAGAAAGTACGGTCTACAATCATAAAACCCTGCAAATTGAAAAGAAAAGAACAACTTTGAGAAATAAATGATAGTAACAAAAAATGGAAGAACTCCTTCGACACACTTGACTTCAGTCTAAGGAAACATCTCTTACATTTTAATTTTTTTTTTGAGAGAAAAATTGGTGGTTGTTTGAATGCTATTAGTCTCAACTATGGAATTTGTGTGAAAAATTGATCACAAGCAATAGTCAGAGTGTAAACAAGGTGCTTCTGGTTCTAAAAATAGACAACCATAGAAACTGTTTATAGGCCACAAACAGTCATGTAGAAAACAAACACACAACTGTCTCGTGGAAAGTAACCTGATAGCCCTTTTCCATTTTTAATAAACCTGCAAACAACATACTAGTTTTCCAGGTTCTGAAAATTCCCATAAAACATCATCTGAGTACTTGCTGCAGAGAGCAACATGGCTGATGAACTAAACTAGTCCATTTCAGGTTAAATGTGCAGTAGCTTCCACAAAAGATGACTGAAAATGACAAGGGATACTGTTTTTCTAATTAGAATCAATAAATGGCTCTCACATGAAGCACGAAGAAAATAAATTTCCCTACCAAAGGAGTACACACCTCAGAAGATAATCGCTCATGGAGACTTGGATCATCAGATAGTGATCGATATCGCTCATTCGACATCCTTGATCTCCCACTCCTATCACTGTGACGCCATGCTATGGCAGACAATGGCCTCGGATTTCTAGAAGAGTAATTTTCAGCTACCAACTGCATTCCCTCATCTGAAGATCCCACATGTCCCATACGCATAGTGCTTGAAGAAGCCCTGAAAGCTGGGTTAGATCTCTGAGAATAGCTACTGCGAACACCTCTCACGGATTGATTTGAGGTACCATGAAAACTTTGAGGAACAACGGGATTTCTACCCAAAATTATATCAGGATGACATGTCCCAGCCTCCAAAGTAGCATTTGTTGGAGTGCTTCCAACAATAGAGTCATTCGTCTCATGATTAAAACTACCTAAATCTGCACATTACCAACAATAATATTATAAACAAAGAACAAATTAAATGTATGGAAAGCACCAATGTCCCAGTAACTACCTGAAACCGAAAGCCTTCCAGGGGCAGGAGATATTCTACTATGGTACTCCCTTGTCAAGGCACTAGATCGTGGAAGTGAGTGATCCATTGAGCTAGAATAGTCATGCTGGACTGTTGAATAAGAATTATGGGAAGGATTGATTAATAAATGTGCCCTCGCAAGGTTGGATTCTAAATCAAGTGCAGGCCGGCTTCTCACATTCCTCATAGAACCCTCACTCATGATGGAGAGGGAATTACTTCTGTAACTAGGAGTCATGCTAACATGATCCCAAGGCATGTGTGGTGGATCCATAATTGGCTTCTCCTGCCACAATTCAGAAGGTATAGGGACATCAGAGGAACTTCCGGCACTGTATCTGCTAGTGCTTCCTCTCTCACAAACTGAAGGGATTCCAGGGCTTTTACGCTTATGGTGCCCTCTTCCATCGCCCATGGTAAGATCAACAAAACCACCATCAATGCCATGGAATGTCTGTCTTTCATAATTTGGAGCAGCAGCATGATGTAGATAATTTTCTGGGACTGTATAGTAGGCTCCAGCATTAGATGGATGAAGAAAAGGATCGTAGGATGGGCCCGAAGCGTCTGGTTGGTAATGCGGCACTTCAACATTGTGACTTGAAGTATACCCATTTGAGCTGGATGCAGGGTTCCAATGTGAAGCAAAATGCACTCCTTCTACAGACATATTTTCCACTGGATACAAGAAAGAGCCATTCTCGACAGTGCCAGTCCTGGCTGTAATACAAATCCAACATCAGTATAAACAATGAACAAGAAGAATTAGTCCACAAATTTCAACAGATTAAGTGTTCTAGCAAATATTAGATCATAAATGACATCACAAGTTTTTTACATCCTTGCTTAACCATTTCATGTACATCAAGTTACCAATACATGAACATCTCATCAATGCAAGGAACAAGAATAGTTGAGATTCTTCGCAAATTCAAAATGCTTGTGTTTCATCTGTTATGCAATGCTGCAAAGAAAAAACAACTACTTCGGAATTCATTTTAAATGTGACAACCCAGAAATAACATCAGTAAACACTAGAACTATACAACAGAAAAATATCCCCGGAGTTGCAAAGCCGCAAGTTCAATGAAAAATATGATCGAGTTGAAGTCAGCAAGGGAAAGACACGTCTACGCTATTTATCAGCAATACTGAGTATAGTGCTAATAAATTAATGTGCACATAAAGATAGTAAAGGAGCAATACCTAGATTTGCATAAGGTTGCTCTGTATGCACATGATTCCAGTTCTGATCATGTCCGCTCTCAAACATATGTGATGAGCCAAATAAATGTCTATGCCCCATAGCTATTCCACCACCTAAGAGCTACTAATAAATGATTTCCTGAAGTCAAAATTAACCTGCAATAGGAAAACATCTCAAGCATTCAGAACAAGATAACAAAATTTTGAAAAGAAAATTAGACTCCAATGCCTCCATGCCATTGTCTTGAGCAATAGAACATTTTTTATCACAATGAATTTACTTTTAAAACATGACCCAGTACACTATTCATTTTGATGTCAACCTTTAGGATAAGATATATTTTTCATTTTTCACTAATTATTGGTCTCCTATGACAGATCATTTCTTATTTTTCAAAAAAGTTCAGAATAATATTAGTTTGAAGCACCACAAAATTCCTGTTTCGATATCAAATTAATTTATGACAAAAAGCATGGTTATTTAAACTGTTTTTTATTTCGTCACCCATTAGACGTCTAGCAGCCAGATCAGCAACTTACATCACTTCAAATGTCATTTACTCATTAAGGTATTGAAATTAACCCTCCCCAGTTAGGCTGTCCTAAAAGCATCACAATTTATCCTTCAAAAACATAAAAGTGCCTTCGTTCAATTTTCACAATTTGAAGATAAGTCGCAGATATAACTCCTTCAAATTCTGAGGCCCAGAAACAAAGAAGAAAAGATCCAGGTATAGTAGTATTGCAAGATTAATAAATTAAATATAGATGTAATGTTGGGCGCTAAGAACTCACTCTATACACCCCTATGTAGCAATAAGAGCTAAGATTTGTTATGAGAAAAAGGAGGAATGGGATTGGGATTGCTGATAGGAAGGACCTTACCTGGATTTGGATCAGAGGAGGCAACAAAAAGGAAAGTAATGGCATCACCATTTATAAATCTTTCGCTAAACATAAAGACACTGGCATTTTCTTTCTTGTCCCTTCAACTGAGGCTAATATTCAACCACACATAGGTATGGAAGATCATAAAATCACATCACAGGAAGAAGAAGCCAACCTTTCATTTCTATCCACTTTTGTGAGAAGAGGATTTGAAGAAGAAGCAGAAGTAATAAACTTGAGAGGAGAAAATGTCGAACAGTTGCATGCATATGCACAGAAAGATGAGGCAAGGAGACAGACACAAGAAGAAAAAGCAATGGTCAGATACACCTTATTCAAGAACCTCTATTTTAGAATAAATAGTTATGATGGAAACCAAAAGACCAAGGAAATTATGGCAAATCTTCATTTTATCAATCAGGTTCTATGTGAGGAGATTGTAGCAATTTCTTCTGGCAAGTAAGAACATAACTTACAACTTATTTCAACCATGCCCATCTTCCTTCTTTTGCTTCAGGGCATTCACACTAATCCTTAACTACATATAAGAATTTTCCTCTTTAGAGAAACTTATATAAAACATGATGATGTCCGTTATTAACACCATTTGCTATATGGCTTCAATTGGTCTAGACCAATAATTACTTGCTGGTTATTTATGGAGTATACCTTAAATGGAAGAAAAAATCCAAATATGTAGATATACTTTAAATTCCACTTTTTCATCTACTTATGGAGTTCAACAATTCTTTAATTGGGTGAACATAAAAGACAAATTTAATAAGTGGTTTAATCAAATTTTATTGCCATGTCAGATTTCACTTTCTTTGAAAAATTACATATTCAGTAATAACCACTAAGCAGCAAATCACAACTGTAGAATTTTAAATTTTTTCTAAAATGCTAAATAATTTTCATGCATGATTAAATAATGTACAAATTTACTTCATGAATTAACACCAAGTTGGGATTGAGTTCTTATTCCATGCTGCAATACTTACTTGGGGGCATGAACACCAAATCATATTTTTTTCTGTGTCTATTTCAGTCACTGTGGGAATATTTAACAACTTGCATGCTGCATATGTTTGATGATTCTCTTAAAACATAAGAAATTTCTAAATAACACACCTAACACACAAAAGAATAACTAGAATAGAAGATTATTTGAAATTACTGCTGCAAAATAAATTGATTAATATTTATCACAAAATCTGTCATCATAGTAGCTGAAACTTAAAAAATACTTATAACATGTTTAATGGATATAAAACTCAATCATAGTTCTCCACTAAAAGCTTAATATCATCATCATGCTATCTGTTTATAGGTGCTCTAAAAATAAGACGAGAATGAAAAGACAAGACTGCGTCAACAAGAAGGATATAAATTATATCCTTTCATTATTTGTTTTAAGTTCTAAATAAATCATACTATGATAACAACACAATGTCACAACTTTGAAGTAACAATGGGCTCTTTTCTGCATTTGCAGGCTTCAACCAAACAATAAAATAAAATAAAATATAAAATAAAAAAACACAGGCTAGAGTAGATTATTATTCATGCCCTTAACTAAATGACATTGTGAATAATCTTTATAAAATCAAACAAAAATAACCGAGGCCTATCATTGACTTCAAATGAATAAACTAAAAATTAGCTTTAATAAAGCCACTATCAATGATGTAGAAGTAAGCAGATGGGAAGAAATGTAAGAATAATAGAAAAACATACACAGAATATTTAAATAAGAAAATTACAGTCATCATTCTTTTGATACACAAATGGCCAATCAATAACAGAAAATGAAAGAACACAAAGAAAAATGCCCAAATAAGAAAAATTATGTCATTTTTTTTTTAATATTTTCAAGAACTAGGCAGAAGATTAGTCGGTATAACCACACCGATACATGATTAAAGTTGCAAGTCTTCTATTATATAAAGTTTTAATCTTACAATAAATCCTCCCCATTTATCTAAAAGAATCAAAGGCTGTTAAACTTGTCGAACAGAAGCTTGGAGAAGTTCACCATCAAAGCTTTGGCAGTACAGATTACATGAGATACATGTAACCTAGAAAAATATACACAAGGACTTTTGGAGATGAAAGAGGCTTCTCAGACAAGTTTACACCACTCTCACTCTCTCAGAGAGGTTTGTCAATTAAAATACAACCTAATATGCAATAGGAATATTCTCACAAATATAAACTCTTGGAAATTGTCCTTCAATATCAAGCAGCAAAAGACCTTGTCAACGGCAAAGTTAAGGGTATTTTTTTAAACGAGTAAACAGGCCTCCTGTCAAAAGGGTCCACTATGCTGCATCTAGGAAATGACTATCATAAGCATTAGATTTGATTACAGAACACGGCATTCAAGTACAAATTACCCTCCTCCACCCTCATATACATCAACCAGAAGGCATCAAAGCTATTTTTCATAAGCATCAGCACTTTGATGCTATGAATTATACCTATCCTTTATTCACAGGCATCAGGCCACAACAAGTGTAAGATAACAACCACCTAAAGAATGTCAGCAAAAATATACATCAACCCCCAGAAATAAAATTCAAATCCAGCCTCAATGCAATTCCCACTGTCTACCTGCCGCCGCCACCAATAAATCAAGTTTTTCTATACAATATCACACATCTATACCAAACAAATGCTAGATAAATAGCATGTTAGAGTGGACCTCCACTAAGAACATCATAGTTTGGAAAATCCATCATGAAACCCTATATCCTTCTGGCTTATAGCAGCAGCAACAGGCCAAACCCCAGGTTACCAATACACTCATTAGACAGGTGATTACCAAATTCTTATGGCCAAGATGATGCCCCCGGCTTACATTAACCATCCAACATCATATGAGCACTGCATGCGACATGCTAGAAATCAAATTCTCAGTTATGTGCTTCTTTCAATCAACCCGCACTCCCTAAATTTCTTGCAACACTCTCAACCAAATATCTGACACTGTTGACAGAGATCTCAAACATAAGAGATCTAAAGATCAAGATATCCTTGGCAAAATTACTAAGTTTATTTTTCCCCAATACAACCTCCATGTCAACTTCAATGAATAAGGTCTAAGAAGTCAGAAATAAAATCTCTAGCAATATATAATTCGCTCCCCAAAAGGAGAGGTCAATATACAACACTCAGAATTTGCAGTTCATATGCTAGAAAATTCTTCAAGAAATACATGTTTGCAATTCATATCTGTTCTTCAGTTGCCCCAACACCCAAAAATGCCTGAAACACCATTTGCACCTCAGAAGATGTAAACAGAAAAGACTAACTAAACCATCTGTGCCAAGTACTGGCTGGTTCAAAGGGGCTAGTCACCAATTTTATAATAGTAATCTGCAACTTATCAACCAAAATGAATTAATTCCAAGAGAATTGCGATTTAAAATATTTTTGAGGCTGTGCTAACATAAGGCACAATAATACAGATTAACAAAATGTAAACAGAAGAAAGCTCACTGACCTAATTAACCACTGGCCAAAACCTACAGCAGATATACATGTATGCATTTCTTACTATTGTTTGAAAAAAGTGATTGCTCGAATAATAACAGGGAGCTCATAATATCAAATTTCTCACCAGTAGCTGTAGGCGTGCTATCTTCTCAAAACCTCCGTATTAGTTACTGTTCATTGTTGTGCTCAAACTCAAGACACACGAGCAATATTCACAGACCATCAGAAAACCTAAACCTGCATAATAGAAACCATCTAAACCTAGTTGATGCTAAGGTAATCATTTGTAAAAACTAGGACCAAGGCTAGCTATCTGCTATAGTCCCTCACCCAACAAGCAGTTATTTTTCATATGCAAAGCTAAAACAAATGGAGTACGAACCTATGGTTTTGCAACACTGCCAGCATTGATGTGCTTGATAGATAAAGATAATTACAGCTCATTACATTTGTTTTTTAAAGAAAGAAAAATCTGAGAAATCAACATACAATAAATCCCGTAATTTCCAAGGACTAATCACTGAAAAAAAAAATCTTTTGAAAAACTGTTAGTTACAAATACGAATAATCCAACATTATTAATTAACATCATATTTAACATATGCATGGTCACACTATTTAACATAATATTACCAATAGTCTAAAACTGATCAGAAATAATATTCAATCACAACCGAAACGCATGAATAAATTTGAGAAACAAGTCCTCCACCAAATTATAAACATATGATGTTGGCATGATCATCATCGTCATATGACGATAAGAATACTAATACTTATTAGGATATTCACATAAACTTGTGCCAGTATAGACAAACTTAAAACACGGTAAGAATCATAACCACCGTTTACAAATGGGTACCATCTGAAAGTAACAAAAACCAGGAGATGATAATCCCCAAAATCACCCAAAAAAATAAAATAAAATAAAAAGATGACGCACCTGACAAGAACAAGCAAAACGCAATGATCAAATGCTAAAAATGAAAAGTTACACACCAGGGGTCGAAGGATCAAGCAGAAAATTACAAACTTGATCGAGTAAACGATGATCGGAAGAGAAATAAACAAAATTTAATAAATAAAAAATCCAACAAACAAACTCAGATAGACAAGTCTGAACATAAATTATACAATCAATGAGAAAATTTTGCCGGATAAACATACCTTAGAATAGATTAAAGAGCCGAGACGCCGTGCTGGGTAAGGAAGAATCAAAAGAGAGAATTTTCAGAGTTTTAGAAAGAGAAAAATGTTAAGAGATGTTTTCTTAGAAGAAAGACAAGCACAAAAAGTGCTGTTTGCATAAATAAGAGGAGGAAGTTGGCTGGTCTGCCCACCATTACCGGCAACCGGTATAATCCGTATTAACTCTTATTTATTATAGTTATTTGTATTTAACCTTCTTATTTATTATACTTGTTTGTTTTTGTGTTTGACATTTTATTAAATTATTTATTTTAAAAATTCTACTTATTAGATAATTAATTTAAAATGCATGTGATTGTCTTTTTTAATCCATATTCTTCTTCCTTTATTTAAAAAATATTATTAGTAATTTAAAATTAAACTCTTTTTAATTTTAATATAAATTATATTCAAACTCAAATTTTAAAATTATTATAAAATTTTCATTAATTAAACTAATTAACACCCACTAATTTTTTTATTTTATTTCATACTATATATGCTGCAATAATTTTTTTTATTGTAAAATAAAAAATATATATTATTTTATTATAATATAGAAAAATATAAAAACTTTTTTTCTATATTTTCATAAATAAATAAAATTAAAATAATTTGCCAATGTACTTGAATGGAATTACCCATACAATTATGGGATTTTAATGGGGAGGTGGGCAATGTGCCGGAGTGAAACATGCACATGTAAGAGTGTTTTGGTAATTGTCTTAATAAAATGAAGCCCATAAATCCAGCAACCAAGGACGGCAGGCACGAAGTTGCCAGGCAAATGAAAAAGGTAGCCACGAGTAACTTAAAAGAGCAGGTTTATTAATTATTCCACTGCATCTTGACACGTAAAAGAAATATCAAACAAACAGTCTTTTAGATCGAAACGTGTATGTCGTGCCTAAATAAAATTGCCACGCCCTTTTATTATTATTATTATTATTATTATTATTATTATTATTATTATCCCGTCAACAATTTTGAATGAAGTTAAAAAGAATAATTTTGTGCCCTCCCATATTTTTATTTCAATTAATATTTATTTACTACTTATTTTCTAACTTAAAAAAAAATTTACAGAATTTTCTTCCAAAAAATAAATATTTTTTAAATTTTAAAAATTACAAATAATATTTTAAATACTTTCAAACAAATTTTCAATTTCAACTAATTCACCTCAATATTAGTATATAACGTTTGATATTTCGATATTTGTCCGTTAACTTAAAAGCTACATACTTATTTTTTTTATATTTTTATAAATATAAAATACAACAAAAATCCTCTTATCAGAAAAATATCTAAACCACGAGCTAATGTTCAATGTAAATATTATATGTAATTGCAATTTTTAATAAAATAAAATTTAATACAAAAAATGAATTTAAAAAATAAAAATAAACATAGGATATTTGAAGATATTTTAATAAAATTCAAATCCCGAAAAAAATGAAAATTTATTCATCCAATTTCATAAAAAAATTATTATATACTTGCTTTTGGGCCTTTATTTTCCAAGGCCATTGCCTATATAATTAGCCAACGTACTTTCTGAGATTATTTTCGAAAATCGTCGTAAATTTTTACTGTAGAAACAGAAATTATGTCCACACTTGTTTAAAATCAATAACGACCATAATAAATTCATATTTAATAAAAATATTTAATTAATAAAAATAATAATATTTAAAAAATTTTAATACAATTACAGAAAATTAATTTCAAATAAACACTTTTTCCTAAAACACAATACATACTACTAAAATTTCATTACTGAATTTATGCAGATGAAACTCTCGTATAAACTATATTTAAGTTTGGCCAAACAAACAATTAATTAAATCAACACGTATAAGTTCAGAAAATTCGTATACATGTACTTAAATTTTAAATAAAATAAACGTTTTATTTTTCAATTTTTAAACAAAATAATTTTCAAATTGCATACAAACATATACCTTAGTACACAACTGACATTAATCAAACTTTTGCCAATTTATTTGTATTTCTAAGATCACTTTTTAATATTAAAATAACAGTAATAAAATTAAACTATTAATGTAACCCGTGGCATGTGTTGATGAGGATTAAGGATACGAGAGAGAGGATGAAACATGCACCTTAATTCAGTCGGTGGTGCTTATATAAATAAAACATATGCTTGCTTGATTTGGAAACTAGAAACAGAATCAGAAATGAAAAAAAAAAAAAATCTGAGAGCAGAAAAAGAAAAGAAAGAAAGGTAAAAGAGAAGAAAAAATAAATAAAGAAAAAAAAAAAAGAGAGTTCATCGATATAATTACATTAATTTTATTTATACTAGTTTTAGAAATTAGTTTTGTATATTAGAGAGGTGTTAATTATTATAGTAATTTTAGTATTAAAAATTTAATTTACAGATATTGATTTATAATTAATAGTTTAGTTTTTGTTAGTATTTGAATTAATAGTTATTACCGTTGTTTTGATATTAGGAAGTGATCCCAAAAAAATAAATAATTTGGTGAAAGTCTAATTATTATTAATTGTGTATTGAAGAATGTGTTTTTATGCAATTAAGAATGTATATGTGTCGATCCTATTAATTATTTGTTGAGCATAATTTAAATGTGTTTTACTTAAGAGTTTGAACTGCAAAAATTCAATAATAGAATTTCAATAGCATGTATTATGTTTTAGCATGAAATGTTTAGAGTGTTTATTTGAAGTTAATAAAATTAATTTTTCGTAATTTTGTTGGAAAATTTAAAATGTTAGTTGTTTTCATTAATTGACCAATTTATTGAACTTATATTTATTATTTATTATGATTATGATTGATTAAGCATTGATGACATATACACAATTTCTAGATCATGGTGAAAGTCCACAAATAAAAAATCAAATGAGACGAAGGCCTTTGGCCATAAAGTATGCATGATATATTAGGGCAGCAATCCACGATAATAATGTTCCAAAAATACGTATGAAAATTAACTTCTGAAATCTATCGTATATTATTTATTGAGATATTCTTGGAATTTGGGAAATTAAATATATTTTATTAATTTTTAAAACTTTCATTAGTTATAAAATATCTACTAACTATTAGCTTACTCGTACCTTTTAAGTTCTGAATGAGATTTAAGATAAAATATTTTAAATTCTGAGTGAGATTGAAGATAAGATAATTAAAGTAAGTTAAAAGCTTTTCAGTCGTAAGATTTTTGTTGTATTTTGTATCTATGTAAACATGTAAATATAAAAAAACACGTACATAATTTTTTTTTAAAGTTAATAGATAAACAATAGAC
>JAXCLQ010071575.1:39686-64901 GCA_035584115.1 Cedrela odorata
AATTTGCGTGTGTGTATATATATATACACATATATAATTCTATTTAATTATTATTAATTGAAATATATCTTTTTCATTACTGTTATAAATATAAAAAAATTATACAAATTTATGAATTACAAATTGATGTGATGTGGTATTTTTGTTAATATATCATTCATTAGCAAAAAAGGACAAGTGAGTTTAATAAAATGCTCAAAAACCATCCCTCGTTCATTTAATATTAAAGTGTGATGAGTTTTAAGCCACAATTATTGTGGGAGGAAAATACTAAATACCAAATTTTAGTTAAAAAAGAGGGTGAATTTCGCTAAAAATTTGTATTATCAATCATTTTTTCAACTTTACTCTCAAAATTAATTAAATTATCTCAATATTAATCGAACCTTAAATCGAAGAAATATATCAATGTCTCTAAAAGATCACCGCATATGCTAGTTGTACTTTTTAAAATTAAGATGTACAAATTCATATAAAATTAATGTCATTTATAATGTTATTGAAAGGAGATAAAAAAATTATTTTTGTACCTATATTTTATTACACATTATTTTAAATAATTAAAATTTAAATAAAATTATGCATATATAGTTGAGATAAAATTTTATATTTTCACTAATAACTATTGTACAAATGATAGTATATTCATTAATACTAAATATTATTTAATTACACATTAAAAATAAATTAATAAAAATTACAATTGACTTATACATGATAATTACTAATAAATTGCGTTTGAGGCGAGAATATACATTTGGTAACAATTTATATGTAAAATTTTATTGATTAAAAATTATATTAATTTTGTGCCAAAAGGAACCAAAAATTATTATGAAATTTTTTAACAAATATAAATCAATGATAAAAAAAAATAAAAGTATAATATAGTTCACTTTTTTTTCGTTTAAATAAATTATAGTCAATTTAAATGAATGGTAATTAATGATAAGTAAGCCTCTTGCGGTGTGTTTGGTACGAGGTATAAGGCTTGATTGGACTATTTTTTTATCTGGAGATAAATGGTGTGGAATTCAGGTAGTCCCAAACAATTTATCCTGGCAGTGTAGGATAACCATTGGCAGCTTTAGGATAAGTTAGTCTAACTTTTTAAATTAATTTTTTTAATTATAAAATATTAATTAATTATTATATTAACAAAATAAAAATTATATATATAGTAAAAATATACAATTTATAATAAGAATACTTTATAAATAATAAATATGTTTTATGAATAAAATAAAAAATAATATAAGACTTAGGAAAAAAAACTTAATAAATATAAAATATATTTTATTGATATAATATTTATAATTAATTATAAATTATTATTTTTTATAATTGTCAAAATATATTTAAATATTTATAATTATAAACAAAATTTATTTAAATACGTAACTACTAAATTTGAATCATATTCATATATTTAATTAATTTTTGATTAAAATATTTACATAATTAATTATTTTTAATTATTTTTCAATCCAATTTTATAACACACCAAACACGCGCGCGCACGCACATATATACACACCAAAAATACATTTAATATAATTTTAACCAATCGTATCTTATTTTATCCTATTCGATCTAATGTGGGCATATCAAACATGGGATTATATTACAATTGTTTTTACCTTATAAATTAAATGGTTAGAATCTACAAAAACAAAAAATGTCATAAGTGTTCAGTTAAATTTTTTAATCTTAAATTAAGTTTCGTTTAGATTAAAAAAATTAAAATAACTTAGAAGGAAATTAGACTAAAGTAACAATTAGGATTTAATAATTATTAATTGAAAAATACTACTCATCATAAAAATTCTCAAAAATATTTATCTTAAATGATGTGACTTGTAAAATTAAATTCATAAAAATATCTTCAATTTGATAAATGTCTCATCACATATATTTTATCGATGACACAAAGTATCGTATACACTTTTTTTAAAAAAGATTAGGTTTAAAATTTTTAGAAGAATTCTATTTTTCGAAGGTTATAATTTATTATTTGGATATTATTTAAATCAATGATCTCATTAATCATGAATGATTAATTACGAGTCTGTGTAAATTAAAAATTATTCTTAAATAATGAATTGATAACCAAAAAAAAAAAATCATTCATTTCTATTTTTATTAAATATTCATACAATAAGAATAATAAAATAAAGATTGATGAACTGAATATTCAATTTTTTTATCATCCTTTATAAGTAATTAGAGAAGAATGAGACTTTTAGATATTAAACGAAGTGTGCAATTGAAAAATGCAAGCACAGTTTTAGGAGGGATTTTTCTTATCCATTGAATTAGGAGTATTCGCACCGAAACAGTTATTAAGTACACTCTCCTTTTTTACAAAACGGAAAGTCGAATTTGAAACTGGGTGTCTTCCGACGTTTATGAATTGTACTTAGTATCACTCTTCCGTACTCCAGAAGAATAAGGGCTTATTTGGGCTTAACCAAGAAAAAGGCCCGAAACCCACTGATGAAGATGGTTTCTAATTTCTGAACCAAACGGACCCAACCCAAAAATAATGTGGGACCTCATCACACGTGGCAGCTCTTGATTGAAGATGACAACAAAACACTGGAAAGGTTTGATCAGAAATCCACGTGTAAATCAACAATTGGTGTCAGCAACGTGTAATTACATGCACATCGTTGCATACTTCACTTACCTCTTACGAATTCGAATATAAAAGTGAAGCTCTGCGTTATCGAGTTCATCTTCTCTCTCTTTCTCTTCCCTTCTCCGTTTCAATCTCCAAATCAAAAATATAACACAAACGTACGACATATCATACATGTAAATTACAACTTATTACATAGATAGATATACACACGATTAAAGAAAGTGACGATGAATCTCTCGAGTTTGTGTTCTTTCATGGATGCAGTGGCGTGGAGAGGGATGGTCTATACAGTGTTTATTCTTCATTTTGTGTTTGCTTGCCAGCTCCTTTTGTTGCAGCCGCTTGTTTCTGCTTTTGGTATTATTCAACTCTCTCTTTGATCTATGTTCTGTGTTCTATTTGTGCTCCTTTTTTAGAAAAATTCAAGGCCCTGATTATAGTTTGGAGTTAATAGAGGGGAAAAACGATTGAATGCCTTGATCTGTTGTTTCTGTGTTAATTTTTGTTTCCTGGTCTCAAGTTATTGGTTATTTACAGTAATTTGAAGGTCAATTTTCATTTTGATTTATAAAATTGTTTTTTTATGCATAGTTGTAGTGTTGTAGTTGAAGATGCAGAAATGTCTGTTTTGGGAATTTATTAGGATTTCCCATTTGCGTTATGTTTAAACTTTTATGTAGGAAGGAAATTTCAGTACTCTTTATAGTGCGATTTTGAAAAATCTGGGTGTAATTGCTTGCATTGCAATATAATCGCTATTTATAGATTGGGGATTTTGCCATGCTTTGCAAGTTTTTAGGTGGTTTTATCTCCCCCAGCTTGATAACACTAAAATGAACATGAATAGATTCATTCAGCATGTCCTGTCTTTGAATTTTGTGCACACGTGTTTGAATTCAAGCAGATGAACAGTATATGCTACTTCTTTATGTGTAATCGCATTAAGTTTCTAAGAGTTGGAGTTTATCAAATTGATTATCATTGGTAGCTAGTGAGATGTATGTCTTTTGGTTCTTAGTTGTGTAAGTTTTATCTGGGGTATTTGATGCATCTAACTTTGATGTTGTAGATGCCAAGACTGGTAATGCTGCTGACTTGTTTGAGAGAGTCTCACAAAGTATAAAGGTGAAGCATTACAGCGAGGCGCTTAATGATCTCAATGCTGCTATAGAGGCAGATCCTACTCTTTCAGAAGCATATTTTCGTCGTGGATCTGTTCTTCGCCAGTTATGCAGGTTGTTCAGTAGTGCAAATTTGTTTCCTTTATTTTGTTTCAATATTTTTTTTTCTCATGTGTCTTTCATTAGCGACAAAAAACTGTAAACTCTTATCTGAGTCATTTTCAAGGTCCAATATCATGATAGGTTGCGATGTAATATATTATTTGGCTCTATTGATTCCTTCTGCATTCATGTTTGTGGACTTGAACCCGTTGTCTCTACCACCTCTAGATTTTGGCTCCAATTTCTAGTCATAAAAACTTCAATTCTATGTCACACACTTAATACCCTTTAGCTGCAGGTACCTTTTCCTTCCCTTGGGGGCCTTATCTTTTTGTTTCCGTAAGTATCATAACGTGTTGTTCTGATCATCATGGTCTCACGACCAAGTATTGTTGAAATTGACTGTCAGTCATGGAAGGAAATATATTTATAATTAATCACAGATCATATGGATTTTGGAATATGATAAAGGCACGTGAAACTCCTCTCTTCTCCTACCCTCCAACTTCTGATTGGAAACTTAAATGATTCAGGCGCTTTTTCGATGTAGATATGAGGATGCTGAGAAGAACTATAGAAAGTATCTGGAGTTAAAACCGGGGAACTCAGTTGCAGAAAAGGAGCTTTCTCAATTGCTTCAGGCTCAGAGTGCTTTGGATTCAGCTTTGAATCTCTTTGATTCTGGCGACCATATAAAACCCTTGGAATACATTGATAAAGTCGTACTTGTTTTTTCTCCAGCATGCTCAAAGGTATCATGTCATTTGTGTTTGCACATTATAATGCAATACCTTATGTTCCTTGTAATAGTAATATTCTAGGAGCTTTTGGCTGACTCCAGAGTGTTGGGAGTAAGGCTAGGCAAGTTGAGCACTTAGCACACTATTAACTCTCTGAATTGCACGTGACAGGCCAAAATCCTGAAAGTGAAGTTGTTACTAGAAGCTAAAGACTATTCTAGCGCCATTGCTGATACTGGATTTATTCTCAAGGAAGATGAGAGCAATCTAGAGGCATTGCTGCTCCGTGGCCGTGCCTACTACTATTTAGCAGATCATGATGTTGCTCAAAGGTTACTTAGACGGCAATATTTGTTATATTACTATATTCTCAATATCATTTGTTTAGATTTAGAATTCTTATATTCATGAATATATGTTCCCTTCAGGCATTTCCAGAAAGGCCTTCGCCTGGATCCAGAGCATGGTGAACTGAAGAAAGCATATTTTAGATTGAAAAATTTACTGAAGAAGACAAAAAGCGTAAGACTGCTAACAAATTCTTTGGTACTTTTGTTCCCTTTTCTTTAGTTTAATTTTTTGTGGGTTGGAGTGGGAGCTTTGATGGAATGGAGTTCTCCTTAGTGTTTTTCTGATCAAGCGACCCCTATTTTATGGCTTAGTTAGCAATTGACATATTATGTTCCTTAATGTATTGTATCTTGTAATTATACTTGAACTTGATTTTGTTTTATACAGGCTGAAGATAATGTAAATAAGGGTAAGCTGCGCCTTGCTGTGGAGGATTTCAAGGCAGCCCTTGCATTGGACCCTAATCATACTGCACATAATGTGCATCTTCATCTTGGTTTGTGTAAAGTCTTAGTCAAGCTTGGTAGGGGAAAGGATGCTTTGAGTAGTTGCACTGATGCACTTGACATTGATGAGGAGCTTCTTGAAGCTTTAGTGCAGGTTTGTTGAGCTTCCATTCTCTAACCAGTTTAATTTGTTATGGAATTGTCTATAAATGAATGTGTCTTTTTCTTGCTGTGCCATCTACGAGGATGAGACTAATTTGTGTGGTTCTTTTGTCATATATGGTTGTGCTCTTATTCTTTAACTTGCTTGGCATTTTTCAGAGGGGTGAAGCAAAACTTTTAACAGAGGACTGGGAAGGAGCCGTTGATGATTTGAAATCAGCAGCTCAAAAATCACCTCAGGTTTGTCATGATTGAGTGCATGTAAAATTTGCCTGGAGATTAAATTAAGCTTCGTGAATAATGTCATAGGCCACTGGGATAGTTCATTATTTGCAAAACGTTTGCACTAACACCTCTTGTAAGTTGTAATTTTACATATTCGTCCTTCTCCACTAGCTACTGATTGCATCATTTGATGTACATTATTGTTGTACACGTGCCTGTCTAGAGCTTATTATTAAGTGTTAAAGCTGCGGAGTGTTATTTTTAGATATTTCTGTGAATTTGAGAGTTAAATCTGCTACCTATGCAGGATATGAATATCCGGGAAGCACTGATGAGGGCTGAGAAGGCTTTAAAGATGAGCAAACGCAAGGACTGGTACAAAATTTTGGGAGTTTCAAAGACTGCGTCTGTAGCTGAGATTAAACGTGCATACAAGAAGCTTGCTCTGCAGTGGCACCCTGATAAGAATGTTGATAACAGAGAAGAAGCAGAGGCCCAATTCCGAGAAATTGCTGCAGCATATGAGGTCTGACTCTGGAATTCTAAACTTTCTGTATTGCCATTTTTTAACTTTTAATTTTTAGTTATGTTTTTCCTGCTTTTTAGTTGAGGGTTTTTTTTTTTTTTGTTAAATTACTGGAGTAATTTAGGCTGCCATTACCAATCATGTTCCCCAACCAGCCGAGAACTGTCTCAAATATAAGTTCCAACAAAATTTTCAGTTTTTCTAATTTGAAACATAGATGCTGTGCTTCTGATCCAACATTTGATTATTCTCAACAGGTTCTTGGAGATGAAGAAAAGCGTACAAGATATGACAGAGGAGAGGATATTGAGGATATGGGAATGGGTGGAGGTGGAGGTGGTTTCAACTTCGGTGGTGGGGGACAACAATTCACTTTTCATTTTGAAGGAGGCTTTCCTGGTGGCGGCGGCGGCGGCGGCGGCTTTCCTGGTGGTTTTGGATTTAATTTTTGATTCCAGTAAAGCTAATGCTAGCCGTTCCCAAAAGGCTACGAGAATACCAATTTTACTAATGCTGACTGGTAAACGGTGGTATATAGTTCAGGCCATCAAAGGAGGTTTGTTTTATGGAAAATGTATCTCTTGACAAAGTTTTGCTCCATGGATATGTTAATTCTTGAATTTTTATTAGTTGATTAAAAGGAAATGATTAGCTCTTTTGTTAGTTATATGTTGCATGTGTCTCCCAATTGTTATTATGGCTTGAACTGCATCTGGCCATAAATTGAATTCCAATTGACATGATTGAAGAGAACTTTTCTTCAACACATTATAAACTTGTGTCCTGAATCATACGTTGGCGGAAAAGTTAAATGCTAGCTTATGCAGTATTATAATATGGAGCTCTACCTCTGTGTGTGCATAAACTTGTACATCTGAGAGTTGGACTGAATTGATATGAACCACAATAATTTATATAAATTAATTTATATTTTTAACAATATTGGTTCAGTAAACACTCATTTTTACGCCATGTATCATCCCTAATCTATATTTGATAAGCTTCAATTCCAAACATACCCCAATTTATATTTCAGCAGTATCACCTGATCTGTAACTCTCAACAGTTAAAAAGAAAATTGAGGGAACAGAAGAATGAAAACTTTTTGTTGTCTGACAAACTTTGGTTAATAACGTGTAATTATTTGAAAGAATAAAGATTTCAGTTCAAATTTTAACAATAATACAAAGATCACGTCATCCACCAGTACAAAATCTCAATACCAGCCGAAACAAACTCTTGGCATACCAGATACAAAACTTACAGCCACAGAGAAACAGCAGCAAAAGCTGCAACTCCGAAGGATATCATAGTTAGTGCAGGATGGTTCAAACTCAATGCATCAGCAGTATCAATGGAGGCATCATCGGAAGATCCTTTAGGAGCTGAAGCAGTTGGAAAATCCTTCTCTGGCTTGGAAGGTGCTGGAGCTGGCGCCGCTGCTGATCCGAAAAGGTTGATTGGAAGCAGCACATTATCAACCTGATACACAGCTAAATTGCTTCCAGTAAATATAGTGTTAGCAACTGTTGCATCATTAACCCCTGTTGTTAAGTTTACTTGATTCCCCGAAGTTGTGACATTGAGCGGGAACTCGCCGTCATTGCTATTTCCAGCCTGTGTACGCAACGGGTTGCTAGCAGTTTGGAACTGAGACATGGACATCAAAGTAGGGAGAATATGGAACTGCACTAGCTGGACCTTTTGCTGATCGCTTAGTGAGTTGAGTGTGCCTGATTTGAGACTAGAGAAAGCATTATCGGTTGGTGCAAATATTGTAAGCCCCTGACTGGAGCTGTTGAGCTGTGTGTTGATTTGGTTATCTTGCTGGGTGTTTTGGAGTAGCCGAATTAAGGAAGTAAATTGGCCACCCTTTTCAAGGATTGCTGTAATGTTGGGCGGACCGGACAGTGCTGCAGCAGGTGCTTGAGCAGAAGTATTGGTGCAATGGAGGAGGAAAACAAACAAAAGAAAGAACAAAAAGCACAATAACTTTGTCATTTTGTTTTTGTTAAGCTCCCTACTGCTTTTTCAAGTGGTAATGAAGAAGAGTTTTGAAGCATATATATATATTGACTGAATGCAGATGGAAGTGCTTGTAAAAGTTAGGTGAAAAGGTCCAATTTTTAAGGTGGAAAGGAAACCTCAATATGGTATCTTTCTTTGTAAGGAAGAAAAAATTCAAGAAAGAGAAAGCAAGATTGCATTACAAGGCAGGGAAGGAAGAATAACAAATTGAATTATGAGGTGGGTATAACTTGGAAATGATTATTATGCATATGTTTTTGCTTGTTTATGGGGACAACTTTTAAGAAGAAACCTTCAAATTCAAGTTGTCAATATACTAGCCGTAGTCCAGAGTTGGATGATTATGATTATGAATTATATGATGATGGTGACAATAATGTGGACCATTTGTGGTCTTTATTTTGAATTCCTAGAACAAACTTTGACAGCTTATTATATACCACTTTTCAGTGAAAGTTAAATAGAGTTAATTTTGACTGATATTCTTATGGTCACTTTGAAAAGGCTATAATCTTTGTTGAGCAATCTATTTCATTTATGGTTAATGCTTAATGTTGTTGTTGATAACCATGAACTACAGTCTCAGTATGTTATCCAAATGGTTAAGCTGCCCGGGGGTCTCAAAACACAGTTAAAGCCAAAGATCTGTCTATCATTAACATAAAACCATTGCATATTTAACTTTGTATCGATACATAGAGTCTTCAAAAATTTGCACCATGTGTCCTAATAATACTACCACGTGGGTTGAGTCCCTTATAAAGTAGATCAAATTGATACGAAGACATAAATTATATAAAATAAATTGAGTCAAAAATATATGAATTTGATTAAAAAAAAAAAAATTAATGTGTCAAACACAGAATGGGAGATCAAATGAAATCTTGCTAAACTCATATTTTAGAGATGAAAAATCAATGAGTAAGAAAACGCAAATAATTAATTAAAATTTTGAAAATTAAAAAAAAAAGAACAATATTCATAATATAAAAACTAAATTAAAAGATATTTTAATAATTTTAAATATATTTATAAATGAAAAAAAAAAAAGTTCAAAACCCAACATGACATGAACATATTAGACTCTCAAATTATGTCGGGTCAACCTTTTAAGATTTAGACACGAGTCTAACATAAAATACAATGTATTTAAATTTTTTAGATCAAATTTGCACGACATGACTTGATTTACATTTCTATTGAATGTGATGGTAATTTCTCATGATTGGCGGGAAAAAAATATTAATTTTATATTGAACAAATAAATTAAATTTGAAGTTACAAAAGTAATTAAATAATCTAGTATTTTGTATTGATGATGCATGTCTATCTCATGGCAAGTGACATCTCTTATTAAAGATGCTAATTATGTTATCAAATATCAACCAACCAACTTTTTTAAATAATGGAATGAACCGATTGGAAGAATGAATGATTTGGATTGAATTTTAAACACACTCAATTATAAAATAATACATGGAAGTGATATTAAGATACTACAAATTATTACACTTTTATTTGAAGGTGTAAATATTTTTTTTCTTATATGTTTTTAAAATACGATAAATATTTTTTCTAACATGTCACTTAGTGATAAATACTCTTAATACTAAAATATTAATAATAAAGATATGATAATTTAGATTAATCGACAAAAAATTTGATAGATAATGACATAATTAAGAGTAAATTAAAATATATATATCTAATTTAACAAATTCTTTGACACATTCTTAACACAATCTATGAACATTTATCTCTAAATGTTGCATTTCTATCCCACTCCAAGAATAGATTAAAAAGAAGGTATACTTTACATAAAATTAAATAATTAAATTAATAACAAGATTCGCTGCATTTCCTTGGAATAGTTGTCTTTAAGAAAATATAATGATGAGGTTGAGCTTATTTTGCACATAGGGTATTGCGTTCATTACAGCCCAATGCATGAGAAAGCCTAGACCCGAAACAAAACAGAAATGAAAAACAGGCTGGGCTTCTCAATATAAATATCTCTGCATTTGCGAAGAGGTGGGAAGCTTACATAAATGTACATATTTTATAAATATTAACATAAAATGTTCTTTAACGGTAAAAATAAAATAATTATATTTAAATATTAATAGATTAAAAAATAATAAAAAAAGATTAAAATAATTTTACATGGTATTTTTACATATCTCGCTTGAAATTTAAAAATATTACACATAGATATATATTTTGTAAAAGTTAATAGAAAGTACATTTCAAACGTTTTGATCGTTAATTGGCTCATTAAAACTGTAAAATAACTAAAATAATTTTTTTTTATATATTTGATAAATACAAACAAAATATTATGATTGAAATTCAATATAAAATGCATCAAATAGAAAAATATGAATTACTAAAATTTAAATAAAAAAATATAATAAGAAAATATATAATATATTGAAATTTAAATATAATGTACTAAAAAATTGTTTATAAAACATAATAAAATTTATTTTATTTATAAAAATATAAATATAAAATACATCAAATAAAAATACATAAATATAAAATATAACAAAAAATGATTCAACTCGAGATAAAATGTATTAAAGTATAAAATATATTTTATACTAGATTTCGATCATAATATTTTATTTGTATTTATTAAATATAGAAAGAAAAAATTAGTTTAGTCATTTTACAGTTTTAATTAATTAATTAGAGTTTAAAATTGTTTGTTGAGAGGTAATTTTCATAAAATATACATTTATGTGTAATTTTCTTAAATCTTAATAGAGACGCTTGAAAATATCAAAAAGAAGAAGAAGAAGGGTGTATTTCGAATATTTATGTGGTATATTTAGCATTGTTTTGCAAATTAAAGAAGAAGAAGAATGGTGTATTTCTAATATTTATCGATAGAAATGACAATTTTGCATACAAATCTGCTTATACTCGATTTTTATGGTACGAGTTTAGTATACATTTTAGTAAGTTTGAAAAATATTTAATAAATAAATTTAAAACTTGCAACGGATTTGATATGGATATGGGTACGAACAGATATTCGCGAATATTTTTTTAAAACTATAAAAATGACATTATTAAAAATTGACAGATATCTGTGTGAATTTGGTAAATGTTAAAAACTTGTTTAAGCAGGTTTGGTAATAAATTATCAAACTTGCTACGAATTTGGTAGAGTATGATATTGAATTTTTTTTTTTTTTTTTTTTATAGATGCGAATGCGAATTTAAAGATATTTGTCTCAAATTTGATACGCTACTATTTTTATTTACAAACGTATTTTTAGCATTACTATGCAAATTAAAGAAGAAGAAGAAGAATGGTATATTTCGAATATTTGGGTGTTTCTAGCATTACTTTGCAAATTAAAGAACACCAAAAGAAGTTGAATTTGCTTCTTTACCTACAGCCAAGCTTAATCTCGAAGATAAGAATCTCAAACAATTGTATTTAACAGAAAGCGATGGAGTTACCGTTTATGATTTGTCTTTGAGTCGAACAAGGATCCTAGATGAAATAAGCTACAATGGATATTTAATTAAAATAGAAATTATACAAGAGATTAATCTCATTCGTATGTATATACGATATTAGTTTAGTTTGTATAAATAAATTTATATTTGTATATATAATATTGTTGTTTTTAAAATATTATTATTATTATTATTTTAATAACAATAAAATAAAACACAAAAATAGATGTAGAATCCAATAGTGTGTTGTAAATTGACGATTGTGAAAGTATCATAAATTAGAATATGCAGTAATCATCGTCTATATACTTTCTTAATCATGTACTCGAATGTACACTATAACTCCTCCAACAAGTTTGAAAATTGTGTATTAACACAAAAAGTTTTGAGTTGAATCAATCTCCACCATCGTCTTCTTCTCCCCTACGCTGCTTCATAATTTCATTCCATCACTAAGTGACTTTCTAACGGAGAGATAAATCATCATCTTTTTTCTTTTCATCGTCACCGTCCATTTCGTTGACTTTGTCACTCCAAATGTCAAACATCTAATAACGTATTCGAGACATTAAAACCAAAAACCAACTCAATGTTAACAGTCACATATAAGCCGCAAACCGCAGGATCCAAACTCATCTTTGATGCGGTAGCCATTGAAGAAGACCCAAAAGAGCAAAACAAAGCGAAGCGAAGCAGATAAACAACAAAAGCTGAAAACAAGACATACTTACAAATCCTATTCCAGAAAACCCAACACGGTATACACCAAAATTCATAAACCATAGTGTCATGATTAGACGCTCTCGCGTCTACCGTAAGAGAAACCATGATCAACCCAGCCAATGGTATGATTTCCCAATCATCTTCATCGGTAAACGCGCAGTCGCCAGGTCTTAAGACCTATTTCAAAACCCCTGAAGGAAGGTATAAGCTTCACTATGAGAAGACCTACCCTTCAGGTCTTCTTCACTACGCACACGGCAAAACCGTCACTCAGGTACTTCAAATTTTTATTCTCTTTAGTTTTTTTTTTTTTTTTTTTTTTTAAAGTACCCATTACCTGATATTAGTTTCTGAATGTATTTTATTTTTGCTAAATATCGATCCTTAGGATGTTTCTGGTTATACCCATTTGTCGATATTGTGAGTATTTTTTTAATGCTCTTCTGATTTTTATGAATTTTTCATTGGGTCAATCGGTTTTTATTTCTCAATTTTCAAAATCAAAATTTGATTTATCAATCAGTTTTTTTAGAAGTGGCCATTCCACAAAATTGGGGATGTCATTTTATTGTTGGTTTGTTTTATTTTAATGAATTTATTCGATGTCCATTTTCTGGAGCAATTTTTTAGTTACATATTTTGATCTCTTTAGGGTTTTCCTTGTTATCCACATTACAAAGTCAATTTTGATGGCATCGTTAGTCTAGTATATGATTGGAGCCTGGTTCAATATCAGTTTTTTAGAGCATATTTTGGTTGGATTTGAATGCCAGGCTACCTTAGCTCACCTCAAGGACAAGCCAGCTCCATCAACACCGCCTGCCCCACCGTCAAGTTTCAGTGCTAGCAGTGGGGTACGTTCAGCTGCAGTGAGGCTTTTGGGTGCTGGGAATGGGAGTCGTGCGCTTGGTTTTGGTGGAGGTAATGGGGGGAGCAAAAGCCTTAGTGGGAGTAGTAGGATGGGTTCTTTGGGTGCTTCAAGTTCGAGTACTTCCATGACTAATACAAATTTCGATGGCAAAGGAACTTATATAATCTTCAATGTTGGGGATGCTATCTTTATAAGTGATTTGAATTCTCAAGATAAGGTAATTTGGTGGTATCTGATGTTTACGTTTCAATGGGTAGTGAGTATTTTTGTTGGTATATAAAAATTTCGTCGTTTATTGTTGAATGTAGGATCCAATGAAGTCTATTCATTTCAGTAATTCAAATCCAGTGTGCCATGCATTTGATCAGGATGCAAAGGATGGGCATGATTTTCTTATTGGGTTGAATTCTGGTGATGGTAATGTTTTCAACTTGAATTTTGAATCACAAGAATGATTGGATAGGTCAAACTTTTCAAATTTATTTGTTCTGCGTGAATTATTGTAGTCTACTCAGTGTCACTGAGACAGCAATTACAGGACAGTGGGAAGAAGCTTGTCGGGTCTCTACATTATAACAAAGATGGTTCTGTTAACAACAGGCAAGATTTATTACAATACCTGCCCAATGGTTCTGTTATTTTTGTTTACTATGCTCAGTTGCTGATATCAATCGCTCTTCTAAATGGAATTATTGGGTTTCTCTTTTATCCATAATTGGGCTTTTTAGATATTGGATTCATGTTTGTACGACTGCTCTTAGCTGCCATCTAGTTAGGGAAGGTGCTTAGGAGTGGAGTTTTTTGGGTTATGTTTTTTTTCCTTGTGCTACATGTTGAAGAGTACACGGTTGAAAGATGTGTAAATTCTAATAAGAGCAGTAAGGAATGATATTCTGGTTTTCTGCATGCATAACTCTTGTAAATTTATTTATCATGATTTTTTGTAGATCAAAAGATAATTAAGAATGACCAGAAACTGTTTGGCTATATTGCCTAATTGCTAAGGTGAGATGACATTTTTTTGCCCTTGAGATAACATAGTTCTTTTCCTAAGACATGCTTCTGCAGCTTATAGTGGTAATAATTTGGAAAAGCATATTTTATTTCCATGAAGGTAGTATTGTGGTTTAAGTTGAAATCATAATACTATACATAAATTAACTTTGTTTAACAAACATAACATTCAAATGTAAGACAAGACAATTCTGTGGGCATTCAGTGCAGTCAGGGTGTTCAAAATGTACAACCTAATTCAACGTGTAAAAGGTCTGCCCCCTTAATTTTGGTGTCTTTTAATGTATTTTTACTTATCAAAAGTAAAAATTTTGTGTCAAATTACCGGGATAACTTAAATCAATTACGTGTACAAGTTCTTTTGTCTTTTAAGAAATAGTTCAATTTTCAGAAGATTAGGCAAGCCGCCTGTAGATTGAGTAGTGCCTTGTAGAGTTTTTATACGGGTAACTTGTATAAAGGAGATGGATGTACAAAAGTTCTCCTTTTATGGTTGATTTGACCAACATTTCATTTTGTAGCTATTTATCTACCATCTTCTCATTTGGAGACATTTTTGTGCTATACTTGTAGATTTTTCTTGATTTTTTGTGCATCATTAACATGATGTTTAATAGTAGGTAATTATCACCCTACTCTAGAATGCTTGAAAAAAAAAAAAAAAGAAAAGAAAAAAGTTGTTATTTTTATTGGATTTTAAAAGGTTAACTACTCCACATATGTGGTGTAAGTTAATGGAAGATATATATGTAGATTCTCTACGAAGACATAGAAAAACCCTTAAGCCTGGTTCTCTAGTTTCTCATTAGATTCTTGGTGAAGCTTAGTGCCTGAAAAGCCTATCAGCAAGGTACTGTTGGCTTGGCTCTAGCCTGTTGTGACTATTAGTTTTGTCAGTATTTTCTTATTATTTTCAAATTTAATTCTACTTTGGCTGGCCTTAACAAGTATTAAGAACAAAAATATTTTTTAATTGATAGCTTATATACTTTCTGGCAGTTTTATCTGTTCTGTGTGAGAACTTTTTGATATTTGTACTTGATGCACTTGCAGACCTATTTAATTAACTCTTGTTTCCAACAGCCGTTGTAATAGTATTGCATGGGTTCCTGGAGGTGATGGTGCTTTTATTGTTGCTCATGCTGATGGGAATTTGTATGTGTATGAAAAGGCAAGCCTCAAATATAAAGAGAAGTACTATATTCTTCTTAATATCCATATTCCATTTGTATAAGTAGTGAGGTGCCCATGTTTCAATTTTTTCCAGAACAAGGATGGTGCTGGCGATTCTTCATTCCCTTTTATTAAAGATCAAACTCAATTTTCTGTTGCACATGCACGCTACAGCAAGGTATTGGAATCAATGTTGTTTAGATCTATAACTTATGCATGTGTGTCCTAATTTGTTGCCTTTTCTTAATTTGTGTTCAACAATTTTTATACTCAGCATTACTATCAAATCCAGAAGTAATTGATCATTGCAGCATTTATTAATTAGGCATTGTGCATGTAGCTCCTTCTTTAATTAGGTCCTTCTATACTTGGCTCTTTGGATGGTGCTGGTTAAATTTAGACGAGACACACAGTGTGCAGCTTCTTTGTAGCTGAGGTGAATTTTTTGGATTCATAATAGATGCTAGCCTTCTTGGAAGGTTATTGTGCATGTTGTCAGTGCTGTAAATTTATGATCAGCGTGTGGCTATGTTTCTACTCTTACTGGTATAAGACTAACATAATCTGCATGAAAGACAATTATATTTTTTGTTTTTGGGCTGATTATATGCTTGTTAGGCTGCCAACTATTTTTCTTGTTATGTGGTTATCATTTTAGTACTTACTAGGACCAAGTGTGGGGACGTAATAGATTATGTGCATGTGCAAGGACTTGGCTAAGTACTGAGTTCTGATAATTATTATGTTGTTTAGATTGTTTATATACATAGCATTAATTTGGGAAAAGTGTGCATCTGAAATGCTGAATTAATTTTCTGCTGCCTGCTTTGTCTATGTCTGTTTTTTTACCTCATGCAATTTTTATGCAGAGCAACCCTATTGCCAGATGGCATATTTGCCCAGGTTCAATTAATAGCATTGCTTTCTCTACTGATGGTACCTACTTAGCAACTGTTGGAAGAGATGGTATGATGTTGACGTGATAACATTAACATCTTATGGTTGCGCGTTTTATAGATTATTTTATATGAGCTTAAGTTTTCAATAATGCAGGTTATCTACGAGTTTTTGACTATTCAAAAGAACAATTGATTTGCGGTGGCAGAAGCTATTACGGTGCTCAGTTATGTTGCACTTGGAGGTAGCTCTATTGTTTATAACTGGAGCTATTCACTAATGATAAGACATTTCTTCCATTATCCAGATTTTCTTTTCTATCTAATTTTTTTCTATCTTATAGTTATTCTTGCTTTTAAAATTTTATCATTTCCTTCAAGAACATAAAAGACGTATCTGACTATAAATTGTTGATGAACAGCATGGATGGAAAATACATTCTGACTGGTGGTGAAGATGACTTAGTTCAAGTTTGGAGTGTGGAAGATCGCAGAGTTGTAGCTTGGGGTGAGGGGCATAATTCGTGGGTATGATTTTTATCAAACATTTGCAGACTTGTTACAATTCAATGCACATGATTATGGCCATCTTACTTGGTTCTTACTGGATTAGTTATTGCTGGATGGTGTTGGCAGGTCAGTGGTGTAGCTTTTGATTCCTATTGGTCATCACCAAATTCGGATGGCACAGGAGAGACTGTCATGTACCGGTTTGGTTCTGTTGGTCAGGTATATGGTTGGTAGTTATACAGTGCCGGTTTGATTGTTTGTGTGATGGCTGTACTCTTATTTATCTATAATGCCGCTATTCATGCTGCTACCTAGTTAAGATTCAACTCTGAAAGTAACACTTCAACCTCTATTGATGGAACTTGAAATAACAATTTTGAAAGAATTTCAGGTTAACCTCAAAGGAGGACAAGACAGAATTTTTGCCTTTGTATAGGTTGCATGTGATAGGCCTTTGCCTGCTTGTTCTTATAATAAAACTTGATCATGAAAACCTGAAAAGAATGAAGATGAAAACAAGGTAACCAAGATAAAATTGGGTGATATGGTCTTCTGGTGCATGTCAATGATTACTAGGTCAAGTAGTGATATGTTAGGAGTTGTAAGGCTCAGATAGTTTACTTGTTGACCTTTGGGGTGAGAGTCAAGGTCGTTTATCAATTCAGCTTTTTGCACTTCTTCCTCCTTTTATTACTAGCTTGCTTTGAAGTCTTCACTTTTCATATGTGCCACCTTAGCAACTTTAATTATTTGTGGGCAGGACAAAGGCAATGAACTATTCGTTTTTTTCTTCCCAGCTTTGCCTGCCTTAAATCACCTTAATGCTTTAGTTCTTACATTCACATATGTACCCATTGTTATATACTCCTGTTTGTAATTTCTGAACAGGACACACAGTTGCTTCTGTGGGACCTGGAAATGGATGAGATTGTCGTGCCATTGCGCCGAGGTCCTCCTGGAGGGTCCCCCACTTTCAGTACTGGAAGCCAGTCATCTCATTGGGACAATATTTGCCCTGTGGGCACTCTGCAGCCTGCTCCAAGCATGCGGGATGTACCGAAGCTGTCTCCACTAGTTGCTCACCAGGTCCACATTGAACCCCTTTCTGGTTTGTTATTTACCCAGGAATCTGTTCTTACCGTCTGCCGAGAGGGGCACATAAAAGTTTGGATGAGACCTGGGGTGGCTGAAAGCCAATTTGGCAACTCTGAAACTGTCTTGAGTACCAGTACAAAGGATAAACCATTATTGTCGAGCAAGGTTGGCAGTTCTAGTTACAGGCAATAGCAAACTGTCATCACTTGCAAAGGCAAATGAAGCTCTTTTTTTGTCACGGTGTTAAATTTCTATTTGCTAGCATAGTCGTTCATCTCTTTTCATCCAGTTGGTTTTCTCAGGACTAGCATTGTGTGAACATAACCTGGTTGCAGATAGATTAACCAACTGGTTCCTTTGTATATTCAAGGTCGAAAATGCCCATTGAAGGCACTTAGAGGCTGGGAGGAAGAGAGAACCTCCTTTGTAAGTACAAAACGGCTGTTGCTAGGATATATTTAATGATGCTTATAGGAATAATGTGAAGTTAGTCCTTTGAGAATTGGATCTTTTTGAGGTGCATTCAATGATTCAAGTGATTATTTATTCAATTGGTAATGCATTGTTACAATGACCATATAATTTTTATTGCATACGTTAAGACTGGCAGATTGAGACACTGCTAGGCTAGACCTAGGCCATTATGCACATAGCTACTTGTGTCTTGTGGAATTAAAACAGAAGATGTGTGATTTTCTTTAGATTTGACGTCTACTTTTGTATTAGGTTTGAAGCAGGTATCCTGCTATTTAGACTAATTGTGTAGTTTGCGGTGTTCTTTAATGATGCAGAGTGGATCAAATTCATTCAACTTGCTTCCTGTCACCGATGACAACTGTTTTGTTTTCCTTTTCTCAGTGTAATTGGGAATTCCGAAGAATGGAAGATGGGTTCTGTTTCGTTAGGGAGATGGAAAGTGTTTACATTGCTAAAGATGCTTCCTTTACTGTATTTCTTAACTTTTTTTTTCATTAACTAAAGCAATTTTTACAGTACGATTCCAATCAATATCCAAAAAAAAAAAAACCTAGAGAAAAAGATAAAACAGGAGACTCAGCTCAGTTCATTTGAAACTAAAAACCTGTGCTTGTGACTTTCACAATGCTAATATGTGTTAAGACACTGTATATACAACCATACACAAATAATGTAGATTCTGTACAACGAATACACACTCATCTTATGCAATTGATTCCCCTTTTGAATCCATCTAGAAAGGTGTCAAAGTCAAGTCAGCTGCCCCCTGCTGTCTGTGAATCTCTTATTTCAGGTTCATGGTGTTGAGAATCAGTCTGGCTTTGATGCACGGACGAGGACTGTTGAGCATGTTGTGTCACCTCCTGAGAACCAGGCTGTTGCCTTGACTGAGCTAGCCATGTTCTCCACTTCGAGATCTCAGCAAGAATAGAAGTTCCACACATTGTGATTCCAAAACCAGCAAAAGTGGAGAGTAGAACAGATAGAACAGCCTGCATATGGAACTGTAGATCCCCACAAACATAAAAAACACAAACGTCATATATTTCAGTGAGTAGGTACAGCGCCAATATTTCTCTAATCCTAAACTCATCATTGTTTGATAATCTGTTTTGATCTATTCTTAAATGGAGGCATAATATACTTAAATAATAATTGCAAGCAGAGAATTCCTTACCAAAGAGTAGAAAAGATGAGCAGAGAGAACCACCAATCCAAATTGAATGAATGCATAAATCCATACATATTTTTTCCCGACTGAGCGCAAAGTTACAGGTGTCAATACTGATAGCCTACTCAATACTCCTAAAATAAAAATAGACTCAATCATACCCATAGTCGTTGCCGTCATGGACGCAAGAATGCCCAGTATGCATGAAAATGGGAGAGAGATGGCGATTGCACCAGACTTCATTTTTCCGACCTGTCCACTTCATAATATTAGCAATTATGACAAGCTTTAAAGAGCAGCAGGCAGAAGTTTCCAAACTTACCAGAAGTTGCTCAAGAAAAGAAAAATACGCAAGCATGCTGACAATGACAAGAACGGGAACATCCTGCCAAACCCTGCAAAATTTGAATGAAGTTAACAAACTTTAGAGAGCAAAATTTAAAAATACTCAGATTGAAAGCTAGATGAACTTGAAAGCTGTTAGTTCTATAATTAAGAATATGCTTAATTATACTTTACAATGAACATACATACATATATCATTTCCTAGGGATTACAGCTGTTGCAATTTACTTGCCTGTATCGAGAAGCCTGAACTTGCTGAGCTCTATTTCCTCGCAAACTACTGGCATTGACACTTTGAAGTCGTAAAAGGGTAACAGGTAGGTTTTGGACTTCTTGTTTGCACACATCACATGTTTTATTACCTTTAATTGTAAACCATTTTACAGCACATTCTTGGTGAGCAAGCGCAAGTTCGCCTTTGCAGCTACATTCCATTTTGAGGGTGTCAGCACCTTCTCCTAGTTCAATCAAACAGATTCTACAAACAGCTTCTTCTTCAAGAATATCTTCACCGCCATCATTGTTTTCATCTGAACAATAAGACTAAGATATGACATAGGTTGGTCATTGCAAGTTTAAAAACACATGAATAAAACTTACTGCTAAAAATGCAGACGAATAGTAATATCCCAGCATTTAGAAATTTCCAGCAAGAATTTCAGAGTAGATCAGTAAGATTAATGAATGCCCAAATCTAAAATACCTTGAAAGCATTAAACTAATTTGACTCATTAGTTAAAAATAATAACCAGATTGTTACAGCTACTTCTCATAGTTATTGGTTCACTTTATTCTTATTATGGGATTTTTTTTTTTTTTACTTGTCTACATTTTCGGAGATGTGAAGATAATAGAATTCAGAGCAATCATGAGAGTGTAGTTTACCAGAATCATTTGAAGGAAATGAGTTTGATGCTGTCATGACAGTAACCTCAGCCACTCGTGGAGTGGTAGGAATTACGCGGAATACACCACCTAAAGAATCTGACTGCATGCCTCCATCTTTGTTGAGCATGGGGACTGAATGTGATCGATGAATAGGTAGTTGAGTCCCTTTCTGTTAAGCAAGAAATTCTGTGAGAATTTAACTTCTAAAAAAATAGATAAATGCAATTCGAGGATAAATTCAAAATGCTAATTAATACCATGGATATATCTAGAGAAAAAAAAGGATAAACTATCAATGTACTACATATGCAGATGGAAAATCGGCACATATATGTATATAGTAGTCGTAACTGAACTCAGCCTTCAGATATGAACGTCTGCCTAGAAAACTAAATGTATTCTACAGGTGGATTACAATGAACCAACTTGAAATTATCTATTAAACTTCACGAAAGATCGAACTGACCATTAACGATTACAAGAGACTGAGAAGTATGAGAAAGCTCATACGTGCATTCACTACCACACCTATATGTGCATGAGCATGACAAAGTGAAAGGATGAGAAATAATTGACTTTGAACATAACTGAAGATTTACAGTATTTTATAAAGTGTTTGGTAGACACCCACTTTTACTTGACAATTAACATTGATCAATCACCCATCCATTTAGCTATGATAGCAAGTAAATTTATTCCATTGCAACTGTGGATTAAAAGCCACAATGCCTAAATCACAAAAGGTATCCTTAGACTGCTTATATAGTCAACAAAACGAACTAAGATGCAATCATGGTTTTCAAGCTAACACAGGTTCAGTACTCACTCCAAATTCTGGATTTGAGTGAGAAATTGGGGTAACGGGCAGAGATGATGTTCTCTTCGTTCTGGGAGCGAAAAGCTTTGTAAGGGATAGTGTCCTAGAAATCCGAGGCTTCTCCCGTGTCTCTGCAAATGAACTTTCCAATGCTAGGATGGCAGCCTTTTCAATATCCAAAGAAGTACTTCGAGATTTGAAACTAAGCTTTGGAAGGAGGCTTTTGAAGGTTGCTTTACTTTTTGACGATGAGGGACCCGGGGAATTGTTGATTTTGGCAAAACTAGGACTATGCATGGGGGAAAAATTGACTCTTCTAGGAGTAGTTGGTGTTAAGGGCATGTTTATTCTCACAAAATCCTCTTCAGCATCTTTGAGAGTTCTTGATGGCATCTCTAAGACAAGATCTTGCCGTCTGCATCGTCGGCTAGGTGAGGTTACTTCAACTATTTCGGTTGAATTCCCCACCTACACAAGACAAAAAGAACACCAATTAGCTGTAATACAAAGATTAACCTTCTGTACTGTAATAAACTAATCTCTAAGTTAAAGCCTAGCTACCAACCATCATACAAGCTCACCATGTCCAATAAATGGTAAGTTTCTGATATATGAATATGAATACTGGAGAATCAGCATTGATCACTTGCATCTAATTTGCATTCAAGAGTCGGTGTAGAAATGCAGAGTAAGGACTAAGGGTAGGTTATAATTGAGGTACAAGGATAGACATGCAGGCCTAAATTTTAATTGACCAAATGAAATAAGAAACCAAAATCCGGAACAAATTGTGACAAAGACTCTATATGTCAATGAAGGCTCACGAAATTCGACGGCCATGCTTGTCTTGTGTCCCCAAAATCTCTTACAGTGCAAAATGAGAAGAAAAGAAAATTTAATACTCTGAAAACACGGTTTATTCAAATTGAAAGCAGGATTGAACTCGAAAGGATTTAAGGAAATTTGGTTTGCTCAGCGTGATCCTTAAAATTAAGTGCACCAAATATCCAAACAATTGCTGTGAATGGCGAGTTTCCGTATGCCTGAGCCCTATAGATTTCTGAAGGGCTTTCTTTGCACGAAATCAAACAGTGTTGGGATGTGGTACAAAAACACTGCAATAAATTAATCATTTACAGAAACATATCTACTAAAACATCAAAAACACAAGTCTCTACGGCATCCTTCTCAAATCACAGTATGCAAAAAATCGAAAACCAATCAGTGAAAGAGGGGAAATAGAAATAAAAAATTACAAAAACAATCATCAGGATTGAGAAACACTTGAACAAAACATACAGCTAATCAAAATCACCAATTCAACAAAACAAGAAAGTAAAAGACTAAACAAAAATAAGTACCCTTTGAGGCAGAGAAACAGCAGTAATATTGGGAGCGGGTTCACGATCATTATCCATGTTCACAACTGGTTGTTCTTCTTCATTACCCATATTTCGTAAAAGGAAAGAAATTCGAAAAGACGAAACTGATATGTAAATATGAAAGACGTTACAGACAGCAAATTATAACAAAACCCCAAGCTTTATATTGCAAAATCTCTTTCGAAACAGCTTAGAACTAGAAGCAATGAAGTACAAAGTACAAGGAGAGATCATTCCCACGTGGACAAAACAAGTTACTCCCAAGAGAGACAAAAGACAATAACTAGAGAGATGGCAAATAACAGATGGTCAGAAAGAGATGATGTATCAATATTCTTTTGTTTTGTGTCAAAGTCAACCATACCATTACCACCAACAACATATATAAGTATAATTAAATTTGTAGTTGGATTTATATGTTTTTTTTTTATTTTATATAATTTTTAAAATTATATTATCAGTATTTTGATTTCGGAATATATATAATTAAATTTAGAAAAATATTTTTTAAATAAGAAAAAAAAATATTAACTTAAAAATCTTATCTAAATAGGTTCACTGTTTAGATAAAGAGTCATTTGTGTATTGAGATATGGACTGTTAAAAGAAATTAGTCATGAATAGATCTTTTATGTCTTATAACCGTTGGATTGCTAGACGAAACTAGATAGTTAGACTTAATGAATTGTATAAAATTAATGAATAAATAATTATATTATTAAAAAAAATTTAAGGTAGTTTAGAGAACCTACTCTTTTATAAAATATAGACATCTTAATTAGAGAGAAAATATAAACTATATTTTTAAAAAAGTAAAAAAGTAAAGAAGTTGTTGTTGTGGAAAAAAATGATTTTAACTATTTGAATATGCAAGTCAAATATAGATCGAATCATAAATTAGAATTATGAGAGAAGCATTATGATCAAATTGGGTTTTGTAAATTACTCTTTTTTTTTTATTTTTTTTTATTTTTATTTTGTGCAAGTGAAAATAAACTAAGAATATGTCAATTAGGGTAAGGTAGAGTAGGTGAATATATATATCAGCACCTAAGGAAAACGAAAGGGGCCAAATTATGCTTTGTTGACCTCTTTTTTTTTTTTTTTTTTAATTTTTTTATCTTTAAGAAAAAGTAAAGGTATGAAAGAACTTAATAGTTTAGAATTAGCACCACCACCACTACTTTTAAAATTGCACAAAAGCAAAAGCAAGTCAAAGTTATTATTAAATAGGTAATTATTAGATGGTTGAAATTTAAGTAGCATTTCTTAAAAAAGTCAAACATATTATTAAATAGGTAATTGTTTGATGGTTGTAATTTAAGTAGCATTTCTTTTAGTTAAAAAGTCAAACTTATTATTAAATAAGTGGCATTTCTTTTAGAAAAAATGCAATATGCAAGTGCAATGTGCAATATGCAGCACGCAAGTTGTTCACTAGAATTTGATTACATGGGGTGTTTCTTTCTAAAAGAGAAGATGCTTATGTTGTTGCACAACTGGAATGAAAATGATCCATAATCTATAAGTTGTCATTGCTTGTGATATTGCAACTTTGATAATCTCTTAAAACTTTATCCAAGCGCTTTTTTTTTTTTTTGAGAGAGGCATGTTGTACATATTACATACAATTCTTAAAATATTTGATTTATTTGATCATTCTTATATATCTATCACTCATTTATTCATATTTGACAATTAGTGATTGTATTTTAAACTAGTTATATATTAAAATTTTCAACACTTCTATAGTAAATATATATCCCATGTATGTAATATTGAGAATTAAATATACTATATATGTAGTGAAAATTTAAAATTTGTTTTAGTTAAATATTTATTAATCCTCATACAAGATCATGATATTTATTATATTTTATAATATCAATAAATATAAAATAAATAGATTAAGGTTTTACCTTAAATCTTTACTATCAATGAAGTTAAAATAATTTTTTTTTTTAGATTTTCTTTAGATCTGTAATTTCTAATGATGTTTTGACCTTAAAAATGTATGAATCTAGATTTTTTTTT